>JALPMX010000035.1:20686-77917 GCA_024244045.1 Nematocida sp. AWRm80 | reverse complement strand
CGTATGTTGAGAATTGCGCTCGTATTTATACTTTTAAAGGGTGATCTTGATCGGTCGGGGTTTTGTACTTAATTGGTCCTTTCGATCATGTCATGTTTTAGAGTGTTCTAATGAATGAGACGTGACAGTAAGTTTAAGTTTATTTTATAATTTTGTACTTTTATTGCCCTGGTATTACATTCAGTGGTACAGTGAGTATAGCTGAGACAGAGTACATTGATATGTATATGTTCTAGGATGTAGTACGAATAGATAATAAGACTCTATTATAGCACCCACAGTCTATCTTAGAGAGTGTGCAATTCTCCAATCACATATGCTAATGCTGAGGGATAGTGGTTCACACAACAATTATATATTAATATCTTTCTTCTGAGTATAGTAATATTTAGAAGGTATTATTTATTATTCTTCTGTCAGAGAGTATTATAAGGGTAGAAAGGTAAAAAGTAGAAGATTAAAAGATATTCTTCTTCTGTTCTTAGAAGAGATTACTAAACAGAGTATTTTAAACTATCTATAACCTTAATTAACTTTAATAATCTTTATTTGTATTTTAATGTATTACCAGATAATTTAAGCTTATTTCTTGTCTTAATTCTATCAAATAGAAATATATTTATAGTTAGAATAAGATATAAAATAGGCATATATATTACTAAATAGAGTAATTATAAGTATAAAGTATACTTAAATAACCAATTATATAACAATCATTTAAAGAATAACTTTATTTGCTAATTACTCCCTTAAAATAAGCTTCTATGATAAACTATTTCAATTATAGTTAAGGTTATAAATAAAACTATAAATACATAAGAATATTTGTATCCTAACCTCAAAAACAGATAAGTACAAAAGAGAAATAACAGTAGTAAAGAGAGTATCTAATTAACTAATACACTAGATTAATAAGTAGATAAGTAGATAAGGAGATAAGTAGATAGTTAGATAAGGAGATAGTTAGATAAGGAGATATAATTTATCTATATAAGTTTATTAGTGTAATTAGACTGAAGTATTCTAATTAGATAAAACAGACTAAAAGAATAGAATAAGTAATAGTATTAGAATATTAGAGTATAATTAGAATAGGATACTAAAGGAATCTTAGTCTTTTATCTTAATATTCTTTGTGTGCCTGAAAATATACTCGTTATTAATATCTACTGCTTGTAGTTTAATAGATAGTCTAGGTCCTATTTCTTCTAGTCTTACTGTTTCTTTGGCTGTGGTATTATTCTCTGGGAGTCTAACGATGTATCTGTGCTTTCTACAAAGAATAAACCCTCTTTTCTTTGTGAAGGAGACTATTTGTCTTCCTTCAAATTCTGGTTGTTCTATTTGGAATATGTCTTCTATGTCCTGTACTGTTCTAGTATCATTCTCACTTGAATCAAAGTTGGTAATTGATAGCTCTGGCATATGCCCTGTGTCTTTTACACCATTTAGTACACTGCACAGAGTAAAAGATACAATTGAGTACATAGAAGTAGTTATATTCTTATTCTTGTCTACTCTAATGAACAGTAATCTTCTTCTGGATATATCTAACTGGTCTAATCTAATTATCATTCCTTCTTCTTCTCCTAGCTCTTCTTTTAGAAAGTGTGTAAATACTCTTCCTTTTCTACTAATTGGCTCTGCACTAGGAAACAGTCCTTCTAGATCACTTAGTAATTCTTTTGTTTGACTATTTAATCTGCTGTTACTGGTTGTAAGTATTACTCGCATGAAAAATATTTTAACTCAATGCTTCTCTCTTATTAGTCTTATCCTAGACTCTAGCTAACTTAGTAATTATCTAGCTATTATTTAATAGTGTAATACTGTAATACTCTAAGTGTATTAGTCTAATAGCCTAAGTGTATTAAGTATATTCTATTTATGATAATATTACCATACAGATACATATTGATTTAAGAATATTAATTTGTTTCTTTTATTTACTTGGTATGCTAACATCAAAGGTGATAAATAACCCAAATACACTAACTAAAATACAACTATGTAAGGTACTTCAGGGAATAGGACTAAAATGCACTGTGAGAAAAAAGAAATCAGAGCTAATAGGCATGTATAATAAGAATATCAGAAATATCAGAAATAGACCTGATGTTTTATTAGGAGTAATCAGGGAAAATAGAGTGACTAAAGTATCTAAGAAAAGAAAATCAGAAGAAATACCAGCCAAAAAACAAAAATCAGAAGTAAAAGAGATAAAAGAAGTAAAACCAGATATTTCTACCTTAGAGAATCAGATAAAGAAGATGCAGGCTAGTTTGATAAAGCCCAGGACAAAAAATAAAAATAAACCAGAGACAAAGGAAATCGCAGTAACCGAAACAATTCAACAGAAAGAACAGCCAGAACCATTATCTGCTCCTATTTCCAAGAGTATCCAGAGACATAGTCATCCCTCTACTCTGAAACAAAGTACCAGCCTGAACAAGACAAAGAAAAGAAACTCCCAACTAGAAACAACAAACAAACAGGAAAATACTCAAATAGGTGAAACCATAAGAACACAAAGAAATAAAGAAAGAATGCAAGCAATGATCAAATATGGAAGAATAATATACTTTACAGCTGTGGTTATATTCATAGCAGTAATGATGGCACACAGTCTATACGATATCAGAGTTAAAAAACAGAATCTAGCAGGACAAAATAAAGCCAGTTGGTGGAGAAATATAAAGAATGCAGCAGCAGACTATTTACCAGAGACACAATCACAAAAAATAGCTAGAGAAAGAGCAACTCAATTACAGCTAGAACAAGAACTACAAGAAAAAGAAGAAGCCAAAAGACTAGAACAAGAAAGAGCTGCAAAGATCAAAGAAGAACAGGAAAAACAGAAGAAGCTAGAACAAGAAAGGCTAGAAGGTGAAAGACTTGAACAAGAAAAGCAAAAGAAGCTAGAAGCTGAAAGACTGGAAAAGGAAAAGGAAAAGCAGAAGAAACTTGAACAGGAGAAACTTGAAGCTGAGAAGCAAAAGAAACTAGAACAAGAAAGACTGGAACAAGAAAAGAAAGAAGCTGAGAAGCAGAAGAAGCTTGAACAAGAAAAGCAGAAGAAACTTGAACAGGAAAGACAGGAACAAGAGAAACAGAAGAAGCTAGAAGCTAAAAGAAGAAAAGAAGAAGCACTTAAACAAGAAAGAGAAAGAAAAGAAAAGGAAGAAAAAGAAAGACAAGCACTAGAAGATCAACTTAGGCTAGAGCTAGAACAACAAGCAAATAATTCTCATCATTCTTCTAAATACTCCTTCACCCCAATCAAAAACACAGAAACACCCTCAGAACCAACCAAGAATACCCAATCTAAACCCTCTTCTAAACCTTCTTTTCTATCTACCCTCTGGAAATATACTAAAATATTCCTAAATATCCTAAAACTAGCAGTAATTAGTCTAATTGTATTTATTTTAGGTGCCTCAGGAGTCATCTGGATACTACACAAAAGATACGTAAGAAATGAAAGGATAGATGAATACACTGGATATCTAAAAGATAGAATATACAAGAGAGCTAAGCATATGCTACCACCACAGACAATAGCTGAATTAAGAGAAGAATTTAAAGTACTTTCTAATTCTGAATGGAAAGAACTATGCAGAAGAATACTACTCGATAGCAATATTAGATTAGTCTATGTCCTTAGAGGAGACAAACAGGAACAGGCCTGGGAATGGGCTGGTCCATTAAACTAACTTATTCTTTGTAATTCACTCTAATAAATAGACAAATATGATTATTTAGATCTTCTTTTCTTTCTTATGTGGATGTGTAGTACTTTCTTTCTTCGATAGTTCTTTTAATAGCCAGGTCCCTAATGTCTCTTTCTTCTGTTCCTTCTCTTTTACGCTATTCTTCATGAACTTTAGTTGTCTTAAGTTATTGCTTATATTCATAATAGAAAAAAGAATACTACCCATTAGAATACTACTATCCATTAGAAGAAGAATACTATTTACTAGAATATATTAGAAGAAGAATACTATCTACCCATTAGAAGAAGAATATATTAGAATCATCTTGTTTTATTGATGCATTTGGTTAAGTGCATTTATACAACTGGTAAGACTGTCTCTGGGGCCTTCTTTTGTTTTTAGGCCTTCGTAGGAGGTATGGTCGTATTCTACTATTCCATGGGAGTGTGCTAGGTTAAAGCCATCAAAGATAAATAGTTCTCGTTTGATTGCATTTGGTTTAGATGGGGATAAGTCTTTGGAGTGTGGGATCTTCTTAATTGCCTCGTGGTATTTTAGGCTCTCTGGGTTAATAGCCTGTAGGAAAGTAAGTGTAGCTGTATGATTAGCTATATTTCCTAGGATTCTTTCATTTGTATTCTTGATGACTGTGGTAGTTGGCTTGTCTGTGTATTCTTGTATTTGTATCTTACCATTGGACTCTGTAAATACTCCCATTTGAGTACCTTCTGGAATAGGTACTGCTGCTGAGACTACTTCTAGCTTATTCTCTGAAAGGTATCCTAGTACCAGAGGATCAGCTATTCTGACTAGTACATTATCTATGGATACTATGTTTAAATAGAGAATATTACGTGTCTGAAGATAATCAAGAATAGATGATGGTACTTCTACTATGTCATTCTTGGTAATCTGAGTGTATCTGGATTTCTGAAGTGCCTTGAATACTGATCCATTGCCATTTGGGACTAATACTGGATGATCATCTAAATACAATGGATAATGGTCTAGTGAGAGTGCTTCTATGTCATCTTGGTCTATTAAGTAGATTATTTCTTTCTCTTTGATGATTCTCTCTTGTAGATGCTTGATTGTTTGTTCTCTTGTTCTTGAGGATACCATTATTATCCATGTTAGTGAGCCTATCTTTTTGGCTTGTCTTTCGTAGAGTGAAAGAGAACTGTTCTTTGTTTGTATTTCGAATATTCCCTTGGGGCCATCGCATCCGAGTCTGGATCCTACCCCTCCTGCCAGTGTTAGAATGGCTACTTGGTTGTTTTTTCTAATTTGGTTTCCTATTGCGATTAGGTGCTTTGTCTTTTCTTTGGTTTCTTTGTTTTGTAAAAGTATCTGCTTGATCATTCTGTTTATTTGGTCTTTCCTGAATATTTTCATTCTTATATTTTGTCTCCTGAAATATCATTCTCTTCTATTGGTACTTTTCTTTGGGGCTTATACTGATCTTAACTATTCTCTGGTTCATTGCTGTTTCTAGTCCTATTGGTACTTGTTCTTATTGTAATTATCATAGTTATTCTAGTTAAATAGGTATATTGGTGATATAAGTGATATAAGAAGGTATTTGTCTTAGGTGCCTAGCTTATTTACTGTTTTCTGGACTAGATTCTTTTGTTTGTGTCTCTGAGAGTTTGGAACATTTCTTCTATTCTAGGATTTTCCATATATAGTAATATTACACTCTTTACTTCCATAGTAGGTAATAGATTACTTATTGAGTAAGTTGATTGACTTGTATTCCTAATAAATACATTTGGTATTCTCCTGTTATGAATGGTAAACATGTGCATGCAATTAAGAGCTTAATGATATACAGTGGTATATTTGAAATGTATTACAGGTTAGCTAATAAGCCACTAATTACTACTTTACTCAGCAGAACAGAGGTATTTAATAGGTTTAATATACTGGAAATAGCTAATGCTAAGATATACGCCAGAAGAATACTAGATAAACACTTGGTATTTGGGGATATAATAGAAGTATTCATGGCCTGTTGTATCATTAGTAAGAAGTATCTTAATGACTTCTCAAAGAAGAATAAAGATGAAATAGGCTCTGTAATCTGTCTTTCCAGAGTAAATAAGCTAGAGAAATGCATTTTAAATGCTCTTAATTACAACATAGCCACTAAACTATCCCAAATACAAAAGGAAATAGAAACAGAGAAGAACATAGAGCCAATGTATAAGAAAGCCCTGTTCAATCGAGTAAAATCAATTCAAACAAGAGTAGCTCGCTCACATTTAAGACAATATCAAGATTGTCCAGAGTATTAATATAGATAAACAGATAGACTCTTAGATATTCTTCCCTTCTCTCTTATCTTCTTCTCTTATCTTCCTATTAATAGCTGTTATATCTTATCTTCTTATCTTTTATCTATCTTATCTACTTATAAAACTAAACCTTTGCCTAAAATAATATTTGATCTGGTTATCTATTTAAGATGAGTCATTAGATAAGAGAGTATTCTAGATGGATACTCAGTGAAGTAAGCTAAATAGATAGGTTAAGTAGGCATTAGATAGAGTCTAGAAGAGAAGAGGAGAGGAGGATGTGATTATTATGTATTTATTTAGCTGGTATTGGTAAGGTTGACTTGGTAGACTGTGCTGAAGGTATTTGTACAGGGAGTTCTCTTGATCTTCTTCCCCAGAGCTTTCCATCAATGAATCCGTATTTGATAAAGGCCAGGGCAACTGCTATTGCCGAGAGTATTCCTCCGATAGTAAACATTTGGATTGCCTGAGCATATGTTTCTATAGACCAGAAATGACCTACAAGTACTCCTCCTATTCCACCTAGGCATAGGAAAGTGCCTGCATAGATCATTTGACTGGTGGTCTTTAAATTGCTAGGGACCAGTAGGACAGCTAGTTGTACTCCTGAGAGATGAGTCAATCCAAAGTTAACTCCTTTCATGAGCTCTAGCATACAGGACTTTTCAAATCGGTAAGGATCAGAAGGACTTATCATTCGGTAGGCAAAGAATCTAATTCCCTGGGCTATTTGGGATATTAAGAATGCCCAGTAGAGTCCTAGCCTCTGAACAATGCTCTTGGAGCAGAAGAAAATAAGTATTTCCAGAGCCACTCCAAATCCACTGCAGGTAGATACTGGATTGTCATAGAATACTTTTACTATCCATTTTAGTTGGTTTGGCAATATACTTGGAGGAGATAGATCGTTAAAGTCCAGGATACTCTTGTAGTAAGTAGAAAGATAGACACTTACTATTCCTCTGGTAATACCATTAAGGAGAATAATGAACAAGAAGAAGAGATAAGGAGGATTCTTCAGTACCTTGGTTATCTGAGGACTGCTTCTGGAACTGCTGCTACTGTTTCTGACTCTATCTCCTGGAGCCAGAATAAAAACCAAAGAAGCAGCAACCAAGGCAAATACAACATACAATGGCTGTAGCCTAGAATACTTCCCCTCTTTTGAATGCTTCTTATCAAATACAATAGACTCCATGATGTAATTACTTACCAAATAAGTAAATGTACCAAACATTCTCTGTCTACCATACATTGATGCTGGTGCCTCCATTACCTTCTGTAAGTATTCCAATACCAGTCTGTCCAGTAATGGGATAGTAGCCAGAATAAACATAGAATATATTACAAATGAAGTACATATCACATAAGGAATACTACTTATAAATAGCAACTGAAATAAGATACTAGAAATCAGAAGACATCCAATTAGAACAGCCTTTGGCCTATGGGTCTTATCTGCAAAATAGGCAAATCCCATATTTCCAAAGAAAGTACACAAGTACATCATTGAGAAAGTAAGAGTAATTAGGCCTTTTGGCACTTTGTGGCTCTCTAGAAAAGGATGCCTAAAGTTATAGAACAAGAAATACTCTAAATTAACAGCTATATACAATAGCTTTGGGGTAAGATAAAATGCAGAGTTCAATCTTTTGTACATCATCCAAGCCCAAATTAAAATTTCTATTTATACTTAACCCAAGTGACGAAATTATTCTATATATGGTAATTATGATCGAATTAGATGGGTAAACAAGGAAAGAGAAAGGATACAAATAGATAGAGTAGTATCCTGATAGAGTGAGAATATGATAGTAAGAAGAATATAGGAAGAAGATATAAATATGATAGTTTATTCTTTGTGGAAGGTATTCATTATCCAGGCAGTTGAATCAAAGACTTCTTGCACAGTCTTAGCCAGGGAAATATCTCCTTGGAAGGCTGTTCCAGTGAGAATGACTTTTCTAAGGCCGTCTTCTATTTGAAGCGTGTTATTTATCACAGTTACATCGAAGTAATTAGAAAGGACTAGAGCTATTGTCTTGAGAGTGGTAGCTGAATAGGGCTCTGGTTTATCTATGGCACTTGAAATAGGTGCTTCTGGTGGTACTCCAATAGAGCCTTTCTTCTTTTGAGTCTGTTTAGATGGCTTTTTAGTGCTTTTAGTTGGTTTATCTGGTTTAGACTCTTCTTCTGCTGGTGGCTTAGGATGAGAGCAGCTATGGGTTGTATGCTGTGCTAGAGAGTGGATGTATGGCTTACTGGTAAATCTGTCTTCTATTGACTTAATAATACAGTTAGCCATTATATCTGTCAGAAGAGTACTCTCCCATTCGATACAGATGCTAGAACCAAATGCTTCTGAGATATTTACTCCTTCAATAGTTATAGACCGGATGTTATTGTGGGTTGTAATAGTTGGTTGTATGTTGAAGAGGGTTTGTATTTGTGTTAGGAGGAAGGAGAAGGATACTCCTGGTATTTTAGCTCTTTCTATTATTTTGGTCTCTGTTACTTCTAGTGCCTTGAGATTGGTTCTTTCTACAACTGAGACTTTGCCGTCTTCTGAGATATGAATGAATCCATCTATTGGCTTCTCTGGGATAGTGCTGCTGAGATAGTGTGCATTGAGTTCGCTGGTGCTTTTTACTTCTATCCACTCGCCATTTCTGGGAGTATGAATTGTTGTTTCTTCGTTTCTCATTTCGCTTCTGTGGATTAGAGCACTCTTTAGCCTGGACATTTCTGTGGCCTCTCCATGGACTAGGACTATTTCGGATACTTTGCATTCTTCAATAAACTCTGCATTCTGGATGAAGTCTACGTGTGCACTGAAGGAGATGTAGTCTACTGAGGATTTGACTTGAAGTTTGTTCCCTCTAAGAGAAGTTATTTCATCTGGATCGCAGAGGAGTTCTTTTGCAAGTGTGCCATCTACACAGTATCCTGGAATAATACAGCCGTTCTTTCTGTCCTCGCACCAGAGCTCAAATAGTTCTCTAGAGAGTCCATTTTGAAGCATTCCTGGAGATGCCATAACCACACAGGGTCCTCTGTCTTCGTATGCTTCTATGTTTTTGATGCTTTGGACGTATTTGAAGTGGAATGGATTGCTTATCTCTGCTATCTCTTGAATTCTATCATTCATCATATTCAGATAGGTTTGATATACAGCCATGCATCTTTTGGCTAGGGCAGAGGCGTAGTATATTGGAATGTCTTGCAGGTCTTTTCTCTGGCCCCAGAACTCGTCTAAGATCAAAAGTAGCTCTTGTGCTCTTCCCAGAGCAAAGACTGGCAGAAGACACTTCCCTCCTCTTTTTACTATTTCTGATACTCCAGAAGTGAATCTTAGCTCTCTTTCTTCTTTGCTCTGGTGGCATTGTACTCCGTAGGTTGACTCAGAGATAAGTATGTCAATTGGATACTTTGGTACTGTAGCTGCCTTTAAGTGTCTGTCTTCTTCTCTTGAGTAGTCTCCTGTGTATAAGAGAGAAAGATCTTCATTTCTTACTAGAAACATAGCTGCACCTAGGACATGTCCTGCATTGTAGGCTATTAGAGTCATATTCTTGATCTTTATCTCCTGTCCGTAGTCTATTGGTATTATCTTATCATAACACTCTGATAGTTCTTTCTCTGTGAATAAGTCATTCTCTGAAGATACATTAGATACTCTTACATAGTCATTCAATAACCATCTGAATATAGCTCTGGTTGGATGAGTCATATACACTTTGCCTTTAAACTCTGTTCTCTCAGTAAAATAAGGCAGGGCACCAGCATGATCCAAATGAAAGTGCGTGATAAGTATAGCATCTACCTCAGAAGGATCTATTAAATCGAAGAAAGGCAAAGAAGATACGCCCATATAAGCAGGATGTACTCCACAGTCAAAGAGGATGTTTACTCCTCTGAACTTACATAGGACACACGATCTTCCTACTTCACTCCCAGCCCCTAATGGTATTATCTTCACAGCTGTCTGCGAGAGTGTATGGTTCATCTAAAAAATAAATAGCTGTTTTTGAATAAATTTATTTCCAGCAAATGCCAGTGCACAGCTGTGGCCATTCTGGATGCTCCAAAGTCTTCTCTAAACTATCTCTTCTACAAGAACATGAGAATACGCATCTGGGAATAAGACCATACAAATGCTCTCTTTGTGATAAGTCCTATTACAAACAAAGTCATCTGATGGTACATCAGTCTTCTATCCATTCAGATAGTAAGTATAGTTGTAGTAGATGCAATAAGTGTTTATCAACTGAGTATTCTCTTAGGAGACATGAGAATATTTGCGGTCGTGAACTAAAATGCTATTTCTGTCACAAAGAATTTTCTAGGGTCAAATGGTATCTGGTTCATCTAAAAAGCCATTCAATACGACCTAAACCATCTAGTAGGTTACCTAAAGGACATACATGTACTATATGTGGTATATCCTACAGACTCAAAAAGAATCTAGATGCACATGTGAATAATAAGCATACAAATACAACTAAGTACAAGTGTTCTATCTGCAATAGAGAATACTCATACAAAGGATCACTAACCAGACACCAGAACACTTCTCGAGAGTGTAATCAGGTAACCAGAGAAACAAGCTAAAAGAAACAAACAGTTCACAGGAGTTGATTAAAGAAGATGAAAGTATTAAATTTGAAGTGTTTGTATTTGTTGTGAAGAATGAACTATATTTCAAGAATAGTCGGAAGGAGTATCTTTGATAGCCGAGGGAATCCAACAACAGAAGTAGAAATGAAGATAGATAATACAAACACATGCTATATAACCAGTAGCTGTCCCTCAGGAGCCTCTACAGGATCACAAGAGGCACTTGAGCTAAGGGATGGAGAAGGTGTATGCAGAGGAAAAGGAGTGTTAAAGGCCCTGAAAGGAATAGACAAAATAGCAACAGAACTACTTAAGACAGACATAGCAATAACCAACCAGAAGAAAATAGACGAGTTTATGATAAAGCTAGATGGAACAAAGAACAAAAGCAATTTAGGAGCCAATGCCATACTTCCACTCTCTGTAGGCTTTGTCAAAGCAGCAGCAAAGTATAAATCCTTATGCACATGGCAGTACATAACCAATCTATACAATGAAGAAGATAAAGACTCCCAGGAACAGAAGAAGAATATAAATGAACTACCTCTTCAAGAAGAAGATAAGAAAGATAAACAAGAAGAAGATAAGCAAGAAGAAGAGAAGAAAGTAGATCAAAAAGAGAAGGATAAGCAAGAAGAGAAGATAGTTCCTAAAATTCCAAAGATATTCTTCAATGTAATCAATGGAGGAGCACATTCAGATAATGGTCTATTTGTCCAGGAGATAATGGTAGCCTTTCCCAGCGAGAGTATATACGATCAGTTATGCAAAGCCAGTACATTTATTTCATTTTTGAAGGAAAGGGTAAAAGAGAAGTATCAGAACACGGGAGTAGGAGACGAAGGGGGCTTTGCTCCTTCTTTAAATACTTTGGAAGAGGCTTTGGATTTGATATTGGAGACAGCAGAGATTAGCAAGATAAATCCAGAAATAGCACTAGATGCAGCAGCAACAGAATTTTATAAGGAAGGGAAATATAATACCTCTTGGAAACATCAAAAGGCACAGGGAGAAAAAGAAGATACTAATTCTAGCTCACTGAAGAGTCATAAAGAATCAACTGATCTGTTAACATCAGATGAGTTAATAGAGTATTATCTGAAGATAATAGAGAAGTATAAGATAGTGATGATAGAAGATCCATTTGATGAGAAAGACTATTCTGCCTGGAAAAAGTTTATGCCACGAGCACTGGCATTGGGAGTGCATGTTGTAGGAGATGATCTTATTGTGACTAATCCAGAGCTTATAAAAGAAGCAGGAAAAGAGAAGTGGTGCAATGTAGCACTAATCAAAATGAATCAGATAGGAACTATCACAGAGACCATTGAAGCAGTAAAAGAGGCTAGGAGACATGGAATGAGAATTATGGTCAGTCATCGGAGTGGAGAAACAGAAGATACATTTTTGGCTCATTTGGCAGTGGGTCTCTCTTCGGACTATCTCAAAGCAGGATCTTTGTGCAGGACAGAGCGTGTTTGCAAGTACAATGAGCTACTTAGAATAGCTATGGACTTAGATAGCAAGAACAAAGAATAAAGATGGTATCTTTTGAATGGGTAGAGTTTATTGTTTATTTTGGGTGGTATAGAGAGATCTAAAGAGGAAGAAAAGAATTCTTCTTCTGTTTAATAGATATCTTCTTTATTATGCGGTCCTTTAGTAAATAGTCTTTTTATTCTTAGCATTGTCCTTAGTGTTATTCTTGTTAGTCCTAGTACTATTAGATTCATTTAGAAATATCTTTCTGGAATGTATTTATATTTGAGTCACATGGTATTGTAAAGTAGTTGGAAATTTACTGTCTGTTTGTTATCCTGTAACGTAATATGGATAATTAGAAAAATTTAGTTTAACTGAACTCTATCTACAATAGATTGTTATAGATGAACTTAAAAAAATTTTAGATTGATAACATAAGCTATTTATTGTAGGGTATATTAGTTATATTAGTTAGGGTCTACTGTATGATATGATACTATGGAAGACCAAGAATAAGTTATTGGTTCTGGTGCTACTTCTGTTTGGTTTCTACTGATAGATTGACAGATTCAGTTGTAGGTGTATCTTTGCCTATCATCCGGAAGGTAAGGAAAGAAGAGCCCAAAAAGATAGTGCATAGCCCAATAATAAAATACTTGAACTGGCTGGAAGTAAACATTGCAAAGTCATTGAAATACATTCCAGCAGTGCAAACAGAGGTGATTGTCCAGAAAACATGGAAGATAGGAATTACCAGAAGAGCATCATATCTTTTCAGTGCCTTATTCAACCAAAATATCTGTCCCACGGTGCAAATGAGTATCAAACTAAAAAACAGGTATGGTCCCGGATAAACAAACTGGTTAGATCCAGATATTGTCAGTGACATCATCTCTCCAAAGCTTTTGGCAAATAAAGTGGTAAATGAAGCAATACAAGCTGAGAGTCCAACATACACAAAAATCATGACGTATTTTAGACAAATACCATTCCTGGAGAACTTGTCCTTTAAAACCAGCCAGGGAGTCTTTTGAGAAATATTCCAGTCACTATTATCCTCAACAATAGTACATACCAGAAACAAAGATACTATGACTGAGATAAGAAAGACAAACCATAAAAACGTGCTTGGAACAAAGTACATCTGCAACAGTCTAGCCAAATTGTGTGTTCTGTGAGTACTGCCTGCATTGCTGATGATAAAGAAAGACCCTAGCAGCACAAAGAGAATACAGAACAGATCATAAATTGTAAACACTTCTTTGTTGATCATCGGGGCAAAGATAGAGTTTGCCACCAGTCCAACAGCTCCAAGTGAGGCCATCAGTGACTGGTTTCCAAAAATATACGAGCTGAATCCGGATAGCTTGCCCAGCCCATATATCATCACTCCCAAAATGAATAGACTAATGGTTTGTCCGTATATTTCCATTTCAGGTACTCCATACGACTTCTTCTGGAGATTAAGTCCGATATTGATTAGAATGTTTCCTAATATAGAAAAGATAGGTCCAAATATCCAGCCTTTTGTAAACTTAGGCACACAGACAGGCCCATTATCTTTGGTCGTGCATACAAATCCGCTTGTGCATCCACTTACGCCAGTTGGCCTGTTTATAACACACTCAGAGCCATTTGGAACAAATCGGCAGCACATTCCTCCCGGGCATTTGTTTGAGCAGGCCAAAGGCCCAAAGAATGGATATGAAGCACACTCGCTTGCCTTCTTGCATGGCACACCCGGCCCTTTCAACTGGATACACTCCCCTTCTACACAGAATAGACTGTGTATTCCACTTTTTAATGATGCTCTGCAATCATTGTCTACTTTACACTGCTGCCCATAGACTGTCTTCAGACAAGAAACTCCCGCATAGATCCATTTTAAGCGCATCTTCTAAACAGAGCACAATAACAAAGTACCCTAAATACACTTCTCTAAGCAACCACCACAAACAAATAGTCTAAATACACCCTCTTTCTCTTCTTTTTCTCCTCTTTCCTCTAGCTTCTTTCTAAAATAGAACCAGAACAGAATATTTTCTAGGCTCTACTTCTATTTACAATAATCACTACTTATTAGCATACCATCTAAATGACAGTGTAAATAGAGTATATAAATAGAGGCAATAGTGTATCTAAGGGTAATAATAGCATTAATAACTAGACTGGAATAGTCTTAAGAAGGATATGATTATATTAGAAGAGTATCTATTTATAGCAGTATTTTAATGAGTATCAGTGGTATATTCATAGGCTGGGAGTATTTTATTTTTCAATGGGAGAAGAACAGAGTACCTGGAAAGACAAAGCAGAGCAGTATAGCTGGCTAAGGAAGGAATGGACAGCAGGAAGAATAAAGACCACAGAGGCAGTATCAAGAATATGCAAAGAAACCATAGTGCCAGCTTTAGAGGCTGGTCTGTCAGCTATAGTACCATTGGTAGAGAGAGAGAAAGCAGCAGAACATATGCGAGAGATATTGGGAGTATCATTCAAAAATATTTCTCAGAGCAAGCCAGCAATCAAAGAGAGCATTAAAAAGATAATAAGTTTACTTTCAAAACAGAGACCAGAAGCAGTAGTAGAAATAGGAATAACAGGCCTAAAGGACAGGAATCCAAAAATAGTAGCAGAGACACTAAAAGTCTTTGCAGATGAAAGCAAAGTACTATCTGTACCGTTGTTAAAACACATTTTACCACAGACACAAACACTATTCAGCCACAAGAATGGACAAGTGCGAGAAGAAGCCACAAGACTATATCAAACACTGGCTGAAAAAGATCCAGAGGCAGTAGGAGAGGCTACAAAAGAATTAAAGCCAATTCAGATAAAAGAAATATTCCAGCCCAAAAGACAGACTCAGGAAATAGAACCAGAAATATCAACTCCAATAAACACAGGACATTCAGCAAAAGAAACAGCTTGTTTAGAAAAACCATCTAATACCACAGCCAATACACATATAGAAACACAAGTAAATACAGGCACTAGACAATCAAATACCCACAGACTATCCAATAACACATCACAAAGAACTGTTTCTAATAGTTCAGGATCTACCAGTATTAATACTTCTAACAAATTCAATGCAAACAACCAGAACAGAACAGGCACTAAAGAAACCAAAGACAACAATAAAGCACAAAAGAAACAAACAAAGCCAAAGATAGAAATAAGCCTACCAAAGAACTTCTTACAGCAATTTAACTCATCACAGTGGAAGGACAGACTGGTAATTGAAGAGCTAAATGATCAGCTAGGAGAAACAAAGACACTTTCAGTCAGTGACTCAATTGATCTGGTAGAGGCAATAACCAAAAGACCAAATGAAAGCAATAACAAAGTATTTATTGCTAGTATGAGCGTTCTAAGAAAGATATTTTTAAACAAGCACCTGAGAGAACAAGAGATACCTCCAATACTCAGTGCAATATCCAAAAGACTAAAAGACAAGAAAGACACAGTGTACCAGGCAGTGATGGCAGTGTTTATTGAAGGCTTTTTCTCTTACCGAGGAGCAGTATTGGACAAAACCATTTCACTGCTAAAGACAGAAGTATCTTCCAGGCCAAGGACACTAAAGATACTGTTGGAAATAATCAAGCAAATAGAAGGAACAGAGACAGACAGGCCGTATTTATTAGACAATTTAATAGAATGCACAAAAGACTCAAGTCCTGATAGTAGAAGCCTAGCATGTAATTGTATAGCCCGTTTACTCTCTAGAGCAGGAACAGTTTCAAATCAGGAAGAGATAGAAGGACTGGGGATAGATAAGATACTAGCCAAGAAAATAGAAGTAGAATTAGAGTCTCTAGCACAGATAAAAGAAGAAGAAGTATCTGCACTGGTAGACTCTTTGTGTGAGGACATAAAAAACACTTCTATTACCCAGATAAACATCAATGCATCTGGGACAAATACTCCAGTCACCCCAATCAAACAGCTAGTACCATCTCAGATAACAAATGCTATAGTAACAGACAGGGAAATGAATGAAAATGTATTTATTGATGAGCACATAATTGTCCCAATGGGAAAACAGGAAGATACCTCAAAAGAACAGAAGACAGTCAAAGGTAGAGGACAAGAACACCCTTATCATCCACAGAAAGAGACATATTCAATGCAGACAAATACACTAGAGCAGTTTGTTAAGGACGGTATACTGACAGAGAGTACTTTAGAGAACTTATTATTGGAAATAGGTCACTCACAGCAGAGTGATTACAGGATAGTATTTGTTCTTTGTGCAAGTATGCTGCCAGAGAATCATTTACAGGACATTCTAGATAAGATATCACAAATATCAGAGCCAAATGACCCACATGTAAAGTTGTCTTTAGAAGGACTAAAGGCCAGAATAAACAGAGTGCTAGGAGAAAAGACTCTATTCCAGGAACGATGTATATTTGCAGGTCTGATAGAAAGGTTAAACAACTCAGAGCCAGTACCAGAAGCACAGATAATTGAAATACTCACATTGCTGATCAAACGATCAGTGATACTTAAAGAAGAAGAGGCACGAGTAATTTTGAAGACGGTGGTTGAGAAGGAGTACTGGAATGTCCTAGAAAGGCTAGAGACAATCTTCCCATTCTCCAAAACACTTCAAATCTGCACAGAAATGGCTCAAGAGGACCAGAAAGCACTAAATTTGATTCTGTTGCTGATAGAAAGATTCAGGATACTTCCCAATACTCCGATGGATGCTTCTTTGACTACTCCAGAGTTTATATCGCTGCTAGAGGAGTATAATACCTTCACTACTAAGAAGATCTTATCTATTATTAAGAACAATCCTATGCCACTTCAGACTACGCCTAATATCAAGCGCATTAGACAGGTGGACATAGAAGAGATAGATATTAATTCTCTTCTGAATGACATCATAGACGAGAATAAGATCAAATCAAAGAGTTCTCTTCAGAGACTAGACCTAGCTACAGAAACCAATTTAAACCAGTTTATTAACAGTGCATCTACTCTAGTGAATGTTCTACTGCTTCAATTGAATGACTCACTTTCCTCAGGTGCCCTGCAGATAACTGTTGAGACCATAGTGGGAATACTTAAAAGAGTAAGCGAAAGTGAGAGATTCCTCAGTGCATTAGATTCAGGTACACTGCTCAGCTTTGTTTCAGATTACATTGTTATAATCACAGGCAGTCTACCAAAGGGCACACTGGCATCAGAGTCTATCAGAAAAGAATGTGGAGAGACTCTGATTAAAATGTGCGTAAGTGGACCATGTTCCACAATGTTCAAGATTTACATGATCCTTCTAAGCACAAGGTATCGAGAAGAGAAGACAAGAGAAATACTAGTTAAACTCATCTGGAAGCACTCCAAAGTAGCCATGGGGTTCCTAGGAGACAAGAAGACAGTCAATTCAATGGTGCAGAGTTTAAACTCATTTTACACCGGGTTTAGGAGAAATCCAAAGATAGACGCGCTTATTTCAAAGGTACTTCAACTCCATCTTATTGAAATACTCAAGTACTATGGAGAAGACTTCCTTAGAACATTCAAAGTATCAGGACCAGTACTTCAGCAGGTACAACAGATTAGTACAATACTCAAACCACAATAAAAACATTATTGTCTTAACAGTATGACGTCATATTTTTATTCTTTATCCTATCTAATCATTAATTACTTCAAGTCTCTATTCTAACTGCTAAATAGCTGTATCTATTAATTATCATACTAATTCTATTCTTATCTTTAGGATATAAAGGGATAGTAATTAGAATAGAATATAGTGATTAATGATGAATAGGTCAGAAAGGTATTAAGAGAATAAGATTTAACAAATGTATTACGTAATAAGGATATAAGAATATAAGGATATAAGAATAATGACGTCAGAGAAACAGAGAAAGAGAAGAATAATTTTTTGAAGCAACTTTTTTCAACGGATGCTAGAAAGACGACTAAGAAGAGAAAGACGAGAGTGGCTGGAAAGAGCAAAAAATGAAGAAAGAAAAGAGGAAACCAGAAGAAGAAGAGATTTACTCTTTCAAGCATACGAGAAAGATCTAGTAGTTCCAAAAGAAATACGATATGAAATAGAAGAGAACAGACTTACAACAGATGAAGCAATAGAAGAGGCTATTTATGGCTATTGTCCAGATGAAAAAGAAGACGAATTTACAAGCACAACCATTCCCAGGCCAGTGATAACTACCTCAAGAGACCCATCCAATTCATTAGTCCGATTCACCAAGGCACTCAAGTACATTCTCCCAAATGCCGAGAAGATAAACAGAGGAAAACAGATGATCAAAGACTTAGTGAAAATGGCAATCAAAAACGAGTACACCGATCTAATAATGCTAAACGAGCACAAAGGAGTACCTGCATCAATGATAATTACGCATTTACCACATGGACCTACAACATATTTCAGTTTGCATCATGTGAACATGGAAGGACTAGAGCCTATAAGCACCAGTATTCCAGCAGTTGTATTTGATAATTTAACTACCCCGCTGGGCCAGAGACTAAAACGAATTCTTTCTTCTCTCTTCCCGCCACTGGCTCCAAGGGAGAAACCAAAAAGAGTAGTAAGCTTTATAAATAGAGAGGATAGCATACTCTTTATGCAGCACAAGACAGAGTTCACCAATGGAATTCCAGCCCTCACTCCACTCACGCCATCATTCAGTATGAGACTGTATGAGATCAGAGCAGGCACACTGGATATGACGTATGCAGAAAAAGAATTTGTATTCCGGCCATACATGAACAGCACCAGAAAGAAGCTATATCTAGGAGAAGACCTAGCTATAGCCACCGAAGAAAGTACTAATCTACCAGAAGAACCAAAGCCAGAAGAAAGAAAGCCATCTTCCAGACACTCAGAGCACAAGCATACATACTCTACCAGAGGACCTATTAAAACCAATAGTACCAGCAGTACCAGCAGTAAGACTAGATCTATCCATTTAACATATTAATAACATTCATTCACATAGAATACTTCTCTAATCTCTTCTCTCAGCTGAAAGTAGAGCAGACGCTTGAAAGAAACAGAGTCTTATCCTCTTAAAGATTATTTCTTTTATTTAATTCAGAGAGCTATGCAGATAGAAAGTGCAATAATCAATTACTACAAGAACATTCCTGTGGTAAGCCGAGTATTCTTCAGTCTAAGCATAGCAGTGACTATCTTGACGTATTTAGACATACTTAGCTCCTATACCTTGATATATTCTTGGGCACACATGAAGAAATTAGAGCTATGGCGAGCTATAACTACATTCTTCTATTGGGGGCCAGCAGGACTGGATGTATTTGTGCATCAGTTCTTTATGTTGAAGTACTGTGTTATGCTAGAAGAAAGCTGTTCAGAGCCAGCTGAGTTCTTGTATATGCTAATGGTAGGAATGGGAGCTATTTTGGGCATGGCAAATATCTTCAAGATGTCAAAGTTATCAAATGCACTATCAACATACATAATCTATGTTTGGAGCAAGAAGAATCCTCTGATGCTAGTGCAGTATTTAGGACTATTTAGTATGCCAGCCTATTACATACCGTGTATAATGTTTTTGTTCTCGTTCATTGTGGAGAAGAAGCTGCCTCAGTCAGATCTGGTAGGAATTGTGGCAGGACATTTGTACTTTTACCTGAAGGTAGTCTATGTGAAGACCAATCCAAACAGGGATCCTTTAAAGACACCAGAGTTTCTAAAGAGACTATTCAAAAAAGAGAGTTCTACAAACAATACGAATAACGAGAGTGCGGGCAGTAGGGGATCCACTGGAAATACGCCCAGACAAAATACATTCTCCGGGACAGGACCAAGAATAGCCACCCTCAGAGACATTCAGTAAGCCAATAAACAGATGATATTATCCTATTTTGCATTTCTGCCACAAGTATCTTTTAAAAGAATAGATCAGAAAAGAGTCTTAGAGAAGGAAGAATCAATTGTTCTATTAGGACCAGAAAGGAGTCTTTTAATGCTCCAGCTCTTAGGAGGAAAGAGTTGAATGGAGCAGGGTATTTGAGAAGAATTCATTTTCTGCAGGACACAAAATTAATGGGAAAGAGAAAGAGCACAATAGCCTCAGAGAGTGAAGAAGAGTACGACAGGAACAAGTTTGTGGATGTAGAGGCCTCAGAAGAAGAAGACGAAGAAGAAGAGGACGAAGAAAGCCTAGGAGACTTTATTAATGAAATAGAAGAAGAGATAGAAACAGAAGAGGAAAAGAGTCTAGAAAAAGAGAAGCACACAAGGATAAAAGAAGAGTCAATAGATGATTTTGAGCAGTATACAAAGAAGATAGAAGAAAGATACATGCATGCAGATGAGCCACTGGAGGTAGAAGAACTATCCCAGCAGATGCTCCTCCCAACAGACAAATCACCTAGGCTATGGCTAATAAGATGCACGCCAAAGAAAGAGAGGCATATAGTGCTAGCAATAATGCGAAAATGCATATCGGCAGAAAAGGCAGAAACACCAATTCAAATAACAAGTGTTCTGACAAACGAGTGCATAAATGGATACATTTACATAGAAGCCTACCAAAAGCAACAAGTACTATCAGCAATAGACGGGATAAACGGTGCATTCAGGACAAGCATCACACAAGTGCCATCAAAGGAAATGTCAGAAGTACTATTTATTCCAGAGCTAGATCCAGTGTTATACAAAGAAGGCAATTTCCTAAGGATAACCAAAGGCAAGTATGCAGGAGACATAGCCCAGGTAGATAGACTATCACAGACCAAAGGGATGATAACAATGTTAATAATCCCAAGAATAGGCGCACAGAACAAACAGGAACTATTTGTACCAAGCAAATATCCCTCTTCAGAAGTGTACCGAGTCTCCAAGAACACCTATGTTTACAAGAAAGAGACGTATAAGGACGGATACCTAGTCAAGGATATTCATACAGCCAATATGTCACCAACACCACAGCCAACTGCCGAAGAGAAGAAACATTTTGTCTCTGCACAAGGACTAGATCCAGTGATAGTCTCCAAAGGAGAGTTTGTAGAAATAGTTCACGGCGGATTGAAAGGAGTGACAGGAACAATCATAAATGTTTCTCCAGAGGAAGTACTTCTGAAAATAGAAGATAGAACAGTAACAGTATCTCTGCAGGACATAAAAAAGAGGTACTCTCTAGGCGATGAGGTAACTATCATCTCCGGCCGCAAAAGAGGCAACTCAGGATTCATTGTAGGAATCTCAGAGAACAACAAGCTCAGAGTAGGAATAAACGGGTTTACAGAGGAAATAGAAGTGCTTACGGAAGAAGTAAAACTAGGCACACTTCTTCCAACAACTACCACCACCACCAAGCCACCCCAACAGCATCTTAAGCACAAAAGAGATCCTCTCATTCACAAACAAGGCACTATCACTGCAGGGGAGCACAAAGGAAAGAAAGGCATTGTCAAAGACACCCAAGGCACCAACTTGCAGGTCCAGCTGCTAACAAATCTAAAATACGTGTTTATTCCACGAGAAGCCTTTTTAGTCCGGAACAAATACGAGACAGAAGAGCCATCCAGACCAGAAAGAGGATCAGATTATTCATTTGCCAAAGACAATTCCGAGTATATAACTCCTTCTACACCACAGCAGCCAGACCATACTCCTTCTACACCCCCTCTCCAGGACAGTGAACAAGAAGAATCCTCTACTACACACGCGAGGTACCAGTCCAAAGTATACAATCCATTCAGTGACTTAGATACGGAAAGATAACCAAATACACTGTATCCTTATATAAACCAAACTATTCTGTTCATACAAAGAGAAAACATCTTCTATTTATTTAAGTATACCTTTGATACTATTAATTACTCTTACTACTCTTACTATTCTTACTACTTTTGCTATTCTTACTATATCTAGATGATGTAATTAGATATTATATAGATAGAACTACTAGTTATTATAAGATACTATATTATATATTGATTGAGTATAACTATGAGATTGATATAGATATATCTTAGTATATAGATATATTTTAGTTGATTATTCTAGAATAATTGCTTAGAATGTGTATATGCTTTAAGTGCATGGGGTATTTCTTATTCTGATGTCATTTTTAGTTATTTAGTTGATCATTATATTATATGATAGTAGATATACTGTTTTAGAATGTGGTACTTGAATATATTGGTTGTTACTTGGATTGTTCTGGAGTAGAATAGGCTTTATTGATTTATTTGCTGATAATTTGTCTTTGTTCTATTTTCATCTGTGATCTGTTTCTATTTTAGTTGCATTTTTGAGAAATATTTGTTGACCCGGAGTAAGGAGAATGTTTCAGCAGACAAACTCAGCTAAGAGAATAATGAAAGAACTAAAAGATATAAAAGTACTAGAAATGAACAAGGGAGAGAACAGTGGAGAACAAATCCTTCTAATTAGTCCTATAGATGATTCAGATATCTATGCTTGGAGAGGCAAGATAAGTCCGCCAGTAGGAAGCAATTATCATGGAGGATATTTCTATTTGGATATTAAATTCCCGCTGGACTATCCATTCAAGCCACCCAGAGTCAGATTTATGACAAAGATATTTCATCCGAATATAAATGCCAATGGCACTATTTGTTTGGACATTCTGAATGAGAAATGGTCTCCAGCTCTTACGATATCTAAAGTAATGATGTCTATATGCAGCTGGCTAGATGAGCCAAATCCAGATGACCCCTTAGTCCCAGACATTGCATCAATCTGTAAAAACGATCCAGAGAAGTACAAGGAGAAGTGCAAAGAATGGACCATGAAATATGCATCCGAAAGAGTGAACGATATAGAAGAGTGGAAAGTAGATTTGTGAGGAATAAATAATTATACTGTTGATTTTCTTTGTTTTTATGGATTCACCAGACGAGATATTCCGAGAGCCATGGGATGAGAAGCTGCACTCTCTAAGAACAGACTCAGCAGAGGTATTCACGAATGCATACGAGAATTGGGAGAAGTCTAAGCCAGAAGTACTCCAGAGACTAGAAAGAATGTTGGAGGTATTTCAGGAGGCAGACAAAGAGCTAAAGGACATTCAGAGAGAAATGGAGCCGGCCAACAAGGAAATGGTCCATGTAGAGAGAAACAATGCAGTAACAGATAGAGAGATAGAAAACAAACAAAAGGCACTTGAGGTAATGACAGGCCTTCTAAGCAGACTAGATTTCTCAAAGACCGACCAGAATGCATTAGAGCACCCGTGGTTAGAGAAGCCAGAAGAGATCAAAGGGATAGAGACAGCCATACAAAAGATAAAAGCAATAGAAGAAATAACCAATTCGTATCTAACCGAGGTACCTGCAGTAAAAGAGTACATTAAACAGGCCCAGAGCACAAAAGAGGTATTTCTGCAGCAGTGCAAGGCTCATCTAATCAAGAAAACAATCAGAACAGCAAAAACATCTGTTCAGGTATATGACCAGTTAGGAAGATACTCATTTATAATAGAGTATATGGTAGAAAATCAGGAGATAGATGAAGTGCTAAAGGAATATTCATCTGTGATGGGAAGAATATACAAGAAAGCCATGAACAAAGAGATAGAATCTATTTTAGGGCCGTTTAAACGAGCAGTCTCAAAGAAGAAGCATGCACTGCACACAAAAGTAGAAAAAGCCTTCTCTACTCTTTTTCAGTATTTGTATTCTCTCATCTCAACAGAAGCCTTCTTCTTATCCGAGGTGCTGATACCCAATAAAAAGCAGTGGCAAATAGACACGCTCTATAAAGTGTTCAGAGAGGCAGAGCAAGAGTTGAAGAATTCTTTAGAGAGCATATATTCTCTGGGCTGGGAAGTATCTGTGCTGAATTTGCTATCAGATAAGTCTACTTGGGCAACTGTATGCAGTCCATCAGCACTACCAGAACATATAGCCAGTATATCCAATGCACATAGAGACTCTATTGTGCCACAGGTAAAGCAGATCCTTAACGAGTTGAAAGCAGCTTATTTAACCACTCTGAAAAAGACTATTTCCAGGGAATATGCCAAAGAAGGAACAATTGACTTGGATAAAGTATATTTGGATATAGTGGAGCACTGTGTTCTGTCGGATATCAATACAGAGGTAGTTCATTTGAATCTGATGCACTCAAACAATACCAAGAACAAGAAGGATGCTATTTATCAGGCAATCAGACAAGCATGTGTAGTAGGCGCTATGCAGGCTTTCTTTCTAGAGCACAAAGAAGTATTTGACATGTCTCTGGGAAGTATCTTTGATAACGAGATAGAGAAAATGACACAAAATCTGATGTATCTAGCCAAAGAAAAAGTATTTGAAAAGCCCAAGCTAGAATCAATTATCAGACGAGCCAAGGAGATAATGAAGCTAATCAATAACATTGAAGGTCCTTTTGGCTTCAAGCTTCAGGTAGACTTCAAAGACATGGTTCTGTCCAACTCCAATTTCTACGAGAGGAATGAGATAGCTAAAGTATTAGTAAACACCACAACAAAAGCACATCAGACACCACAAGAATAATCTTCTAATAGAGCTAGTTTATAACCAACTACAACAAACTCTCCTTTCTATCTTTAATCTGTTCTTATCTGATATCTAATTTACTCTTATCGCGTGAGTTATATATCTTATAACAGTTGATCATATAATTAACTGCTTGCATAATTGACTAGTATACTTTATCTCAATGTATTTAATAAATACCATTGTATTCACTGGTCTAGTTACTTGTTTAATAGTTTAGGCTAGCTAGTCGGCAGAAGGGCCTAGAATAGATCTAGTCATTTGATCTAGAATATAAATAGTTCTTTTACCTCTTTTGTGATGTGTGTTAGGAATAGTAAAGGCAGTTTGGTTCTAGTCACAGGCAAGTCTATAAGAACAAAGGGCATTTGGGGTATTTAGAGCATTTGGAATGAGACCAGAAAGTTTGTAGAAGCAGCAAGAAGAAAGGCTTCTTTGTTTGTGTACTTCTGTTTATTTCTTTTTCTTTGCAGGTTACTGAATGAGTAGTGAGTGTGCTATACAGACTATTCTGAGAATAAGGCCGCCACATAGCGACCATAAGCTAAGAGTAATCAAGAACAGTGTGAGCATAGAGAAGAACCAGACAGAAGATTTGGTCTTTTCATTTGATACAGTTTACAAAAGCACTAGCAAGCAGGAGAGCATATTCAAAGAGGTAGAGCTGTATTTGGATAATATAGGAAGAGGCATAAACACTACCATTATGGCTTATGGTGCTACCGGAAGCGGTAAAACGTATACAATGAGTGGGACAGATTTAAATCCAGGAATAGTCCCTAGAGTAGCAGAGTCTCTATTTGTAAAGTATCTTAGCACTCTGTCTGTTCTGTTTTCCGTTGAGATAAGACTGTCATACATAGAGATATACAATGAAAAGGTATTTGATCTGCTAGGAGATGGATCAATGGATGATTTACCTGTTAGAGCAGATGCACAGGGAAAAGTAGTAGTGCAGGGAATGAAAAAAGAAAGACTGCTAGATGAAGCAGCCTTTAAAGCTTTGTTCTCTAAGGGCCTGCAGCGAAGAAAGAGCGCCAAAACCCTGCTTAATTCTGAGAGCAGCAGAAGTCATTCTGTCTTAACCTTCTATATAACGCTGTGCACAGACACGTCAACAGTTACCACAAAAATCAATCTTGTAGACCTAGCTGGAAGTGAGAATAACAAACGCACAGGGAATGAGGGAGTTCAGATGGTAGAGAGCGCTAGCATAAACAAAAGCTTGTTTGTGCTGAACAAGGTCGTAGATAGTTTGTCCAAGGGAGAAAGCCGAATACCTTATAGGGACAGTAAGCTAACCAGAATACTACAAGACTCTCTGGGAGGTCTAAGTGACTGTGTGCTAGTAGTTAATATCAAAGGAGACTCTTCTGCAGAAACATTGAGCACTTTAGCATTTGCAGGCAAGAGCAGGCATGTGAAGACAAAGCCAATAGAAGAGAAACTAAAAGCCAATCCATGGACAGCCATATCTACACAACCACTCAAACCATCTAAGAGCATAAAAGTATCTTACTCTAGTAAGAACTGTTTATTTATCAGACAAGCCACCCGATCAATGGAAGATAGACAAGTGATGAAATATGCTTCTGCACAAAGCACAAGACAATCTAGCCATCAGTCAAATGGATTTATACATTCGCAAGGAAAACATCCATTTAATGCTCATCAGGAAAATGCACCGCCAAATACTATACTGCTGCCTACTGCCAAAAAACAGAAGAAGAAAAGTGTAAATGCATTTACAAACATGCAAAAATACTCTTTGTCTTCTCTTTTGTGCATTCTTAATAGCGGAGACTTCCTTAAGATCAAGTCTTTGCCTATGATAGGAGACATGCGAGCAGAGAAAATCATCAAGCACACAAAGGAGACTGCAATAACCAGCATAGCTGATCTTAAGTCTGCGGGCATACCAAAGAAAGTTGTATCTAATTTGAGTGCATTTATAGACACATAACACTATCACTCTTTATAAATATCATTTCTAATATTTTATCTTTTTCTGTTTGTTCTCTTAATCTTATGCTAGTTATGTTCTGTATTATACCAGCTATAGAGTGCAGTTAAGTGCTTAGTTAAATAGAGAAAGTGTTTGATTTATATTAATATATTAATATGTGATTTCTTTTGTCTTTACTGATACTTGCTATTTTTAGTGTAATCTTTGCATATTTTATCTAATATTATCTTTTATCTGCTATAGATAAGGTTTCATCTGATAAGGTTCTTAAAAATTTTCAATGTCTCTTATACTACCAATCTGTCCCAGCTATACCAGTTATCTATCTACATTTCTATATGTCTATATGTCTATATGTCACGAGTTTGCTATTTATATAGATACTTTATATATACCCTAAGAACAGGCTGCTTTAATAATATATATGAATGCATGAGAATGTAGAATGGTAAAGAATGTGTACTGGTTGTTTAGTTTATTTATCCTCGCTGGCATCCATTGTTACTCGAAGAGAGCTTCTTTGGGTTTACAAAAGAAAACTCCTCCATATCAACTTTCTTATCATTGCACCCAGAGTCAAACATAAGGGATTTTTCAAATGGCTGTGAGAACGAGAAGCTGTTCCCTACTATTGTTTCAATAAATGCAGAGTCGTCTGTAAAAAAGTCCAGCTCATTAAAGTTGTAGTTTGTGGAGGTACTCTTCTTGCTTGGCTGTATGAACTGCTGAATATGCGAGGTATATGTAGGTGCTGTGGCCGAGAAGATGGGAGAGGGGTTTGGCAAATGGGAGTCTTTAAATAAATCTATTGTTATGTCACTGGCTGGCTGCTCGGGCATTTTATGTGTCTTGGGCGGCAAAAAGGCTTTCTTTTCCTCGACCTTGGAGTCTCTGATATGGGTCTTGAGGTTTCTTTTCTGTGGAACAAATGGCTGTGGTCTCTGCACTCCCTGTATTCCACAAATATATTTGCTGTATGTGTACAGGTTTGTTTCTCTTCTCAGATCTCTTTCCAGAGCATCGCAAAACAAAGCATCGTGTGGCACCGAGTACCAAAAGAAGACTTTCTGTTTCTTTTGCGTGCGTATACATCCGTTCTTATATAAGAACTCCAAGAAGTCCGACCGAGGAGACTCTAGTGTGGCATCAATACCTGGCTTAAGATTCCTCAGGTCAGAGAACACGCCTTCTTCAAACTTCTTGTGGCTAGAAATATGCCTGCCAGCATTCTGAAATCTCCATACTAATATCTTTACTATATCTGTTCCAGTGATGTAAAAATGCATGTTCCATAATATGCAGTGAATATACTCTCCGTTCTTAAGCTGGTACTTTCGTATTCTCTCTCCTTCTCTGAAGTCCTTTGGTGAGTTTGCCAGAAAGTGGAACAGTTCCTTGTCCCCTTGCTCCTCCACCTGATTATAATTCATAATTAACCAGACCATTCTCCATTTATACCAATTCAATGAAACAGTTTCATAGAAACCGTTTCGCAGAACAGCAAATAAACAGAAGACAAACAATTTTCATAATTAACTCGCAAACCAAGTTTATTTTAGACTGTTCTTTTTTTTAGGGATGGCCAGAGGAAAATCGAAAAGCAAGAAGCCCCAGAAGACTAAACGAATCTTACCGGTCACCTCTGATGCAATTATAAATTTGTATGAAAAAGATGTTGATTGTACGATGTTCAAGAACAGAGGATGCAACTGGTCCTCAGAGCACTCTATAATCCTAGGAGATGTAGTTGACTCCCTATCCCAGACTGAGCTTATGGAAAAAACAGTAGAAAGCATTTCTGCATGCGAGATAAATATTCCGGACAGTGAAACACAAACACAAAAACAAGTTACTTTGGACAAGTGGGCAATTAAGCTGGTGCAAATGGGCGAAGACAGTACTTTCTGGATAATAGTACTTGGTGTGATTAAAGGCACTGATAATATAGTACAGAGTTCATTTATAAAGAAAAGAGTCAATGCCAGAACAATAATCAGTACTAGCACCAAATACACTCTGGAAGGAGAATTTGACGATACATTTAGCCCGCATCCTAAATTTGCCTCCCAGACTCTAAACAAATTCAAGGATGGATTTCCACATCATTGGAAGAGCCTTATTAGAGCACAAATAGATCTGATAACCCAGGACAAAGACCATTCTAAGGAGTATACTCCAGAAGACGAAAATATCTCTGTACAAAACAAGGAAAATGCCTCTGGAATACCTAACACGCCAAATCCAAATAACAGCAATAGCCCAAACAAACAAGCTACTAGGACACCCAGAGCAGCTAGCGTAGTCAGTAAAAGCAAACGTATACAGCCAATAATTAAGAAAAAACGTTAAGTCTACCTTTATGCTAAATAAACTATATTTATCTTTCTTTATCCTTCTCTATCCTTTTATACTTGTTTTATCTATCTTAGTTGTCTATTTAGTCTTCTTGTTTTATCTATCTTCAATCTCTGAACTGGTATGCTTTTCTAGTTAGACCAAATATTTGCAAGTGCTTAAGTAGAAAAGAATCTGTATTTATTTTAAAATTTGCTTTGGTTAATTTCTAAAACTAATTTCTAAGTCTTTTCTTTAAGTGCAATAGACCTATAACCAGATAAAATTAACTAGCTTAGCTACTAGTCTAGCAACTGGTATATCTTACATGAATAAGTAGAATAAGACGACAAGAAACACATACAAACAGTCTTTTAGGCATATACAGATATACTTAAATATTTTGGTAAGGCGCATACCTGTATCAGTTATCAGTTTATCAATAAAAATATTTTTTTTTGCAAAAAACATGCAAGAGAAATATATAGAAACGACTGATATCAATGAAGAATCAATAAAAGAAATACCAACTAGCCTAAAAACAAGAATAATAGAGGAATTAGACCGCCAAAATCTAGACAATAACCAATACACGGGTGGATATACTATAGCCAGGCAAATATTAGAGGATGAGTTAATGAATAAAGATAAGGTATTAGATGCTTTTTTAAAGCCAGAACTAGAAATAGATGAAGATTTACGCAAGTATATAATAGAACAGATAAAATATCATTGGGAATCCCTTGTTTTTTTACTGTCTAAAAACCATTATATATCAATATGGTCTGCCTATAGAAAAACTGACAGTATAAAAAGCTTGGATAAAGCTATAGATGATGCTATGAAGAAGTTAAAAAATTATTTTTCTATATGTGCAAATGTATTTTCTGTTTTATATAAGCTGAAGAAACAAACACCTGAAATTGAACTACAGCTGAATCATTTAATGCATATATTTCTAGGTGGACACAATATTTCATCAGATAGTCTATTTATGAAAGAAATAAGAGAACTACTAAAAAGAAAGCTAGAAGAAGAAGACCAAACTAAAGCAAATAATATAATAGATGAACTGCAAAACTCATAATCTAATTACACATTAGAACAATTATATGAAAAAGAAGAGATCAAGAACAACTATGACATCATAGCATATATCAAAGAATTAATGAATAAGATAGAAAACTCTACTATAACAGTAGATGATATAAAAACAAATGAAGATGTTAAAATGCTACTATCTATTATTAATGTGTATAATGATATATGTATTATGCACTATTATGCACTATATGATAACAAAAAAGCAGGCATTTTAGATAATACAGCATATTTATTCACGAATAAGTTAGCAGAAGTAGAGGACAAAATAAAGAAACTAATCAATGAAGAGGTAATATACCTAAAATCATTAAATGAATCAATAGACAAGGAAGAAAATAATGACCCATTCACACTCAACACAAAAAATACACTAGATAACATACAGAAATGGAAATATACACAATTATATACATTGATAGGCAAAGACAAGAACTATTTAGCTACTAAAAGGGCAGATCTATTTAGAAATATCCTTAATGCATATGATACTGCATCAGTGCCCAAGAAAGAACTTGTGATCCTAAAACAACCCATAGAATCAGAAAACGATCAAGAACTAAAAGAAGATGAAGTACTATTCATACACAATAATCAGAATTTAATAAACAAAGAGGATGAAGAGGAAGTAATAGTAGATCCTATAGTCTCTGAACACAAGGAAGATAGCACTATAAGTGAAGCTAATAGCAGACATAGTAGAGCCTCAAGTACTTCAAGTATTAACAACGAAGACTTAAATGGTAATACAGAAGAAAAAAACAATTATTTAAAGAATCTAGAATTATTTAATTCTAGATTAGATAGCACTAAGGTAAAAAGAGCGGAATCATTTCCTAATCTAGATAGTGCTGTCAATGAGGATGCTGCTAAAAACCCTACAAACTTACGTAACAATCGTATAAGGTCTGACTCTAATATTGATGCAAACTGTAAGCCAATTACTAAATCAAATCCACTAATACCATTAGAGAATATAATATTTAAACATAAAGAAGAGCCACCAAAATTACCAGAGGATGAGCCAATGGAGATTTTAACAAGGCAACCAGAATTGCAATCTGAGGAATTACCTAAACATGAAGGAGAGCCACTAAAAACAAAATTATCAGAGGATGAATTACTTAACTATGCGGATGAAGAAGAGCCACCAAAACCAGCAAATGATGAAGTACCTGATCATGAAGGAGAGTCACTAAAAACAAAATTACCAGAGGATAAGACAATGGAGATTTTAACAAGGCAACCAGAATTCCAATCTGAGGAATTACCTAAACATGAAGAGCCACCAAAATACAAACCTAAACCAGCTTCAGTAAGAAATGATTTAAATAATGATGGCAATTTACAAAATTTTAACGGTGAGAATACTTCTAGACGTGCAAATTATACTGAGCCTACTCCACCTATTATAAGCAAGGTAGATAACAAAAACTGGTTAATAGGCATATGCGGTATAGGAATAGTACTATTCTTATTGATTATAGTATTTGGTGGCATTTATGGAAGGTTTATTCCAACGCCTACTATAACTATTTAAGCTAATCTAGACTAACTAATAAATCAATAATAGTTGAATTTGATCTTTAGTAACATAATACAAGACTAAGACTAGTATGTTTTATACCTATATAAATAAGTATATTCAGTTAGTTAAGTTATTTAGTGATTAGAGAGTTTTAATTGATTGGTCAGTTTAAGGAGAATATAAATAGATAAATAATTATGCACTCTTTAAAATATGGGAGCAGCAACACTTTTACAAACTGCATCACAAAGCACAGGATTTTTAGAAACACTAGCAGGAGCAGTAAATAGTCTTTTAGGCTTATTTGGGATATCAACTGTAGGATTAAGCACGAGTGTTAGTCTTCTGATAGGACTAGGAATACTAGTGGCTATAGCTGGAATAATTGGACTAATTGTTTACATCAAAAAAAGAAAACAGAAACAAAAGATACTTAATCTAGCCCCACAAGAAGACAAAGGACCACTATACAATTAAGATCCAAATTAACTTATGCCACTAGCACAAGAGAACAAAAGAATTACAAGAGAGTTTTCTGCTTGGAATACACTGAAATAAACACAAAGAATATTTTTATTATAATCTATTACATCAAATTATTTAAGATTAAATATAAATGACATCATTATTATAAATGTAATATTGTATTAGTTAGAAAGATAAATATTTATTAATCTATCTATTAAAGCTTAGACTGTTTAAGGCATACTATTTATTATAGTTGACTTCTATTAGTAAGTTCTAGATGCTTAACTTAATACATATATGGGGAATCTTCTTAGATATTTCTTAGTAATATATATCTTCCTTACATGGTAAGCAATAAAGACCACAAGTGCTAATAGAACGATAGCTCCACCAATTTCAAACCAGATGGCGTGAGTAGAGATAAAGTGTGTAATGCTGTGGATAAAGTTCATAAATCCGCTTGTAGTTGTTGTAGTTGTAGTTGTTACTGTTCCTGCCATAATAAAAAAAAGATTTTGCAACTGCTTTATACTTTTAAAATTTCCTTTTTAGGAAACCATAAAAAATTTGCACTATATAAAATACGTCACATAGTACCAAATAGTATAAATATATTTAGCTATTTATATTATTTACTACTATTTATGTGTCTATTTGTTTAGATTATAATTAAGTAGGTGCCTATATAAAATAATGAATAAAAATAGTATTTAATTAAGGTTATCAAACAGATAGATTACAGTACAGATCTAGATAAATATATAATCATGTCTGTTTATGTTACAGCTCTCCCATGTATTTAGCATAGTGCTAGTATTGTTTCGTGATATAAACTCTTCTTCAGTATCAGTATTTTCTGGTTTAGATAAATATTTTAATATCAATTTAACTATACCAATAGCTAGTATAATGGCTAATAATATCAAGAGAACAATAATGATGTAATAATGTATATGGTATTCTTTAAGATACAGTTCTAGTTTGGATAAGATTGATATGGTTTCAGATGGTTTAGCGATATAATCTGGCGCAATATCTGTTATCATATGTGCAAAAAAAACTATCAATTATATAGGTCAAAGCATCTATCAAATCTATTTTATAGATGCGTATCTAAGATATGATCAACAGGAATTTTGACTAAAAACAGTCTGATATCAGTGCAAGCTATGATACAAGTATATAGATTAGGATATAAGTATAGAGCATATAATATACCAGATTATACTATATTATGCTTATATACATAAATACTATATTAATTTCTCTATATAGAGACAAAGATAAAGAATACTTAGCCAATTAGTTATAGTTAATTACATCAGCTTATTCTGATAGATAGTTGTAATAAACTATCAGTTTATTCGTTACATGCATATGAATCATCTATTGGTTCTTGAGTATTAATCTATATAAACAGCGATCTTTCCCCTAGACATGCCAGTAAATCCACCAGATGTAACAGATCCAGCAGTAAAGACACTAAACATATTTGAAAAAGCACTTGCATATATTTCAGATAATCCTATCCTCTTCTTTTCAATCCTGGGAGCAATTATTATTTTACTGATCATTATTATCATTTACATAAGTGTTTCTCACAGCAAATGGTACAAGAAGCATTATGCTGCTGGTTTAGATCGTGAATACAAAGGAGACAAATCAGCAATGAATGCAAGAAAAGCACCACCAAAGGATTCAGCTTTAAGCGAGGTTGCAATAGATCCTAGAACAGCTCCAGAAAAACTAGAAAAGAAATAGTAAGACCATACATACCAGCTTTGATTTATTCAATCTATTTTATGTTTCTGTTTGTTAGAGCACCAGAAGCTATCTGGTACCAAAACAAATGTGTTTTATGCACTTCTGATGCACTTACTAGTGCTAAGTATCAATAAATAGTAGGATTGATCATTGTATGTTTTTAGTGCATTATCCAGATAAATATACGTCACTATTAAATACTAGTATATCATATATATTCTATATGTCTATCTCATGTCTATGCCGTGTATATTACTTTCAATACGATCAAGAGTATGCTGGTATTAGAATATTTATACTTTGTGTCTTGATTACTGTTATATCTGCTGTATGTTTCCTAAATAGTCATCATTAATAGTGCCAATGGCAAATATCTTAGATGGTTCTATTTTGACTCCAATTATTTTCAGTCTCAGCATGCATCCTTTGACTATTGCTGGGCCTCCGTCATTTGGAAGTATATTTGAGTCGTCTCCTGCATCTGTGAACTGACCAGGAATCTGATACATTGATATAAAGATAGAGAATGGGCCTATAAAACAGAATACTCCTATTTTGTTTATCTCCTTCACTATAGCATTTACCACTTCTCCTTTCTTGGGATAGAGCATCAGAGCAGAATACTCCGCTAAAAAAGTAGCACTTCCGGTCTCCTCATCTATTTCTGTAGAGCATAAGCTGTCTATAGACATTAATCCAACTACATACCCACTTACTGCAGTACACTTTCCTTCTACACTCTCCAATAGGGTTTTACGCACTGTTTCCTCCAGTCGTTTCCCCAAGTGCTTCGGGTCTATCACCACTCTCTCCTGAAGCTTTTGCACGTAAAACATGGGGAGCCATTAAAGAATAAATAAATCAGAAAATCAAAAGTCAAAATGAAAACAGAGAATAGAGCAAGAAAGAAAATCTAAATCCTTCTGGAAAGCACGAATAGAAGAAAATAATTATAAAATGGAGATAAGAGAAAATCCTACAGGAGGAAAAATTTTCAGATGTTCAAAGAGAGCAGCACCGAGTGTAAACAGAACAAGAAAGACACAAAAGAGCTTCAGAGCAAAATACAAAAAGAATATAGCGGCAGCAATAAAAAAGAGCACAAAGCAAAAGAAACAACGGATATAATAGCCAATGCTTTTAGTCCAATTAAATGCACATCGTGGCAAGCAAAGAATCTGGTGGATCAAATAGAGGAGGATCATCCGCCATACAAAAGCATAGAGTACAAAATAGCAGATAATCCGCTGGGGCTCCCGCCAATAGGCAAAGGCATTCCGGAAAAGAACAAAGGAAGATTTATGACAATGGGCGGGGTAAAAGCAGATTCTATAGTTCTTCCAGGGGTAGCAGCAGTCTCTAGCATAAAAAAGCACCAGTTCTTTGAGGAGATACAGGCCTTTACCAGGAAGAGGGGTATTACAAGCAGTACATCTACGGTGGTCTGTGCCATTTCTAAGGACCAGGAAGGCAGCCGGTTCATCCAAAGGAAACTAGACACGGCAACAGCAGAGGAAATAGAGATGACATTCAATGAGATCAAGAAATGGCTCCCAGAACTGATGACAGACTTATTTGGAAACTACGTTGTGCAAAAGTTCCTAGAGATCGGAACAGCAGAGCAGAAGAAAGAAATATTCCACTCAATGGAAGGGATAGTAATCAAGTTAGCTCTGCACATGTACGGATGCAGGGTGATACAGAAGGCTCTAGAGTGCAAAGAGATAAACCAGTCTATTATTGAGAAGATAAAAGGACATGTAATAGAACTAATCTGTGACCAGAATGGAAACCACGTAATCCAGAAATGCGTAGAATGCATCAACTCAGATTTTATAATCAAAGAATTCGAGCAAGACACCGTTACTTTGAGCAAGCACCGATACGGATGCAGGGTGATACAGAGAATATTTGAAAATAACACCCAGTGCTTCTCTGCAATAGACATGATTATTAAGAATGCAAAAGTACTGGTAGAGGACCAGTACGGGAATTATGTAATACAACACATTTTAGAGAAGGGCACAGAGGAGCATAGAAGACAAATAATATCAGCACTCTCAGACAAGATAGTCAGACACAGCACACACAAGTTTGCATCAAACGTAATGGAAAAGTGTGTTATGTGCGGCACACCAGATGACCGTAGGTACATGTTATCACAGCTTATTCCATCAAAAGACACTTCCAGTGACGTCTTGATCCAGATTACGTGCGACAAATTCGGCAACTATGTCATTCAAAGAATGCTTGATGTCCTGACTGGGAAGGACAAAGAACTTCTCTCCAGCCACCTCAAAGCACATTTTGCAGAGATCAAAAAGAGCTCTTATGCCAAATGCATAGTCTCTAAGCTTGTGCAACTAGATAGCACTTTATCAAAGTAACTCTCTTCTTATAAACTCTTCTTGCACCAAGCACCAGAACGATAGAACACTGATTCTTCTAAGAATAACCTATGCTAAAAGGAGTATACCTTTGTCCATACTCCTACTGGCTTATAAGATCAATTAGATTAATCACCACAGGCTCATAACAGAGAATAGTACAAATTAGAAATGTAGATTATTGCTGTGCTATTACTATGCCTGCTACATAAACACCTTATAACTAGATTGTACACGTCATTATCTATTTATTGTTAATAAATTACACTAAAGTACTACTTGTTTACTTCTTCTATTTCCCGGCTTATTTCTTTTGTTTGATATATACAACACTGCTACTTATTATCTCTTTGTTATTTGTATTTGTTATTTGAGTATTGGACATGTAACAAGCTAATTGTTTTGTTTCTGTAGTTTGGAGTGGGTCTTTTCTACTCTCTTTTTCTGATCTTCTTTCCTGAAGTATTTTCTTTTTTCTTGTTTGTATTCAGAGTGTATCCTGCTGGTATGGTAGGAAGAGGCAGCTTGTCTGTCTCTGGTACTTTGGTGAATGAGCTGCCTGCAAACTTTTCTTCTCTTTGTTTTTCCATTCTCTTTAAATAATCACAAATATAAATAGTAAAATAACAGAATTAATGGGTATTTATTTTTTTTATTTAAAATACCCTAGGCGTAAAATGAAAACAGAGAATGAGCATATAAAAGGAAATATTAAGGAAGGTACAGCAGAGAAAAAGAACAGAAAAGAAATGAAAGAATTTAAATTTACAGGAGTAAAGAAGCATCTGGGAGCCTTAAAGGAGTGTAACAATAAAATAAAGGAAATAGAGGAGAAGATAGTGCAGACCAAGGAAAGGGTAGACCAGAGAATAGAGGAGTTCAGAAAGCTGACAGGAAAGAAAGAGCTGTATGACACACGAACAGAGCTGCAAGAGAAGGTAAAGACCCTAAAGAACGAAAAAAACGAGATGATTTCTGAGCTGAGTAAGGTAAACCAGGAGCTAAAGGAGTTATCTCAGTCTGTAGGAGAGGAGAAGAAAAAGCTGAACATGAAGAGCACAGTAGAGCTAAGAAACCAGCTAAACTCAATTGACAACAGAATCAGGGAAAGACCAATGAGCTCAAGAGAAGAGAAGGAAATCAGTGCAGAGAAGAACAGAATAATCAAGCTTCTTTCTATGCAGGACATGTTCAAGGAGAAAGACGAGAAAATAAAAGAGATGGACGACAAAAAGAAAACAAAGGAAAAGCTGCTTTCAATCAAGAAACAAGAGATTGAAAACACTCTGAAGAGCCTTACAGACATAAACAACAGAATTGGAAGTTTAAGCAAGGTAAGCTATCCAGCTGATATTACAAAGATGCAGGAGTCTATTAATGCTCTTATTAAGGAAAAGAAGACATACATGGCAGCCAGAAAAGAAGCATTTGCCGTTATGGAGCAGAAGTCCAGAGAGTACGAGCTTAAGGCAGCAGAAATAGAAAAAGCCAAACAGCACAAAAACGACTTAATTGCCCAAGAAAAGGTTATTAGCGACCTGTTCCATGAGAAAGAGAAGATTGAGCTGGACCTCCAGGGCAACCCATGCGAGCAGCTGAAAACACTCAAGACAGCTCTGATCCAGTACAAGAATTCTCTGGACAAAGGGGTTAAGACTACTCTGCTAATTCCATTCCATATTGTTGCTCATCTGGTCAAGTTCAACATAGCCATACCCAAAGAATCCTCGGACATTGAGAAGACTATCAAGAAGATAAATGAGATTGCAGTCTCTGAGGAGAAGAACTTCTTGGAAAAGAAGAATAGGATGAACGACCATATCAAAGAAATAAGCAGCCGGATAGCCCAGGAAAAGGAAAAGCTAGGCAAAATGCCAAAGCCTGTCTTCCCACGTTTTTCAGAATAGGCATATTTCCTGATTGCTTGCCAGATTAGCCCCAGATATCAGTGATGAAATAAATTACGTCTAGGAGTATTCTTGTCTACTGTTTCTTATTTATTAGCATACATTTGCTTTCTCTTCTCTGTTCTTCTGTTCTTATCTATATCCTTCTATATTCTGTTAGCTGCATTTGAGTGTATTATTATCGTATTCTGATAGATATATCTAGTATCTAATAGTTCTTCTTGTCTTGTTGCTATGAATAGAAGATAGAATAGGAAGAGTATTATACTAAGATAAAGTATATTAGTTAATGAATTTGATTTTTTATCTGATAAAGGTTAATTTACTGATATGACATCACTAACAGGATAAAGATTTTATTATATAAACATTTTGTATAGGGCCTGTTTATTGTACTACTCCTCGAGCATATGAGAGATGGTTGAAGGACTGACCATTTGTAGGTTTCTTTTTAGTATCTGTTTAAACTCTTCAGGCGGTATAGGATACTCTGCCAGCTTAAAAAGTATTTGCATTCGCTGGTCTATTTCTGTCTTAGCATCTGACAAGTACTTGTGGTGTCCTATCTCCACTAGAGCAGAGGCCACATGGAACAGAATTGGAAATCCGTGCACAAAGAGCAGTCCTAAAATATCAATGTATATGTTGGGAGAGAGTCTAGAGAACAGTGTCAAGTACCATCCTGCTGCATAATCGTGTGAATTGTTGCTGATTGTCTGGATTGTTTTTCTAATGCCTTCTGGCAGGGTTAGGTTCAGTACTCTTCCGTGCACACTCAGAATCTTGGAGACCAATGACAGCTGTTTGTCAAAGAGCCCTTCTATTTTGTTCATTTTAATGGTGGTGCACAGAACATTGAATGATTCTTCAGGCGTGAATATGTTCAGAAGGAATGCAACATAGTAAGATAGTCCCTGACAGTACTCTATTGAGGTGTTATGCATGGCATATGCAATTAAAACATCTCTTAGCTCTGTTTTTCGTTTTGTAATATCTGATGGCCGTATGTATTTCTGAAATGTATCTAGATTCAGACCTTCTTTGTATACAGATCGTTCTATGTCTACTTCTATGTTCTGCATGGCATCAAATGAAATAGACCCTGCTTTTAGCTCTTCGAAAGAGGCAGTAGTTGATCTGCACATTAGCTTTTTCCACAGAGCAATTCGGGTGGTGAGTAGCTCTGGGGAGGAAATAGTTGCAATAGGATCCTGTGGGTGGTTACTCTCTTTTTCTACCTGCCTGGATGCCGTATCCATTCTCTTTCAAATGCAAACAGAAAACATTTATAGTTGTTTCATATGCAAATTTTGTTATGACAATACTCAATAAAGAAGAATATCCAGTATACAAAGTAAAAGATCTCCAGCTAAGTGATATAGGAGAAGAAGCTATGCTATTTGCCAGGAATGAAATGCCAGGGATAAAAGCAATTAGAGAGAAGTATCTAGAGATACAGCCATTCAAAGGAGCAAGAATATCTGGATGTTTGCATATGACTGTTCAAACAGCTGTAATGGTAGAGCTGTTAAAGGATTTAGGAGCAGACATAGCCTGGTGCTCATCAAACATACTAAGCACAGAGGATAAAGCAGCAGCAGCTCTAGTAAAGAAAGGCATTTCTGTATATGCTTGGAAAGGAGAGACTTTAGAGGAGTATGACTGGTGTCTTCAGGCAGTGCTGTCCAAATGGCCAGAAGGTCCCAATTTGATTATTGATGACGGAGGTGATCTGACAAAACTTTTGCACACCACCCACAAGCATCTACTTTCAGGAATAATCGGCCAGACAGAACAAACGACCACAGGCACACACATTCTGCAACAAATGCATGCCAATGGAATCCTTGCTATTCCAGCCATCTGCATTAATGAAAGTGTCATGAAGAGCAAATTTGACAACATCTATGGATGTAGAGAGTCTCTTATTGATGGCATTAAAAGAGCCACTGACAGCATGATAGCCGGCAAGCGAGTGCACATATGCGGATACGGCGATGTGGGCAAAGGCTGTGCACAAGCAATGTCCAGAATGGGAGCCACTGTGACTATTTCTGAAATAGATCCTATTTGTGCCATGCAGGCTATAATGGAAGGATACCAAATACGCACGCCAGAACAAGTTGCCAGCACAACTGATATTTGGGTCACAGCAACCGGAAATAAAGACATTCTGACTCAGAAAGAAATACTCCAGATGAAGGACATGGCCATTCTAGCAAACATTGGCCACTTCAACATAGAAATAGATGCTCCATGGATATATAAAACAGCCAAGAAAGTCATTCCAATAGGAAACAATGCAGAAAGAATTGTGCTGCCAAATGATAAGTCAGTTATTCTACTGGCTGAAGGTAGACTAGTAAACCTTGGCTGTGCCACAGGACATTCTAGCTTTGTTATGAGCACCAGTTTCTGCTGCCAGATATTTGCAGCACTCAGGCTATGGAATGAGCATAGACCACAGGACACAAATAACGGAACATACAAATACACTCTTCCAGCTGCCAGAGGACAGGTTCTGTTCCTTACAACACAAGAAGATGAGGAAATTGCCAGAATTCATTTAGAAGGACTAGGTCATACGCTAACTACCCTCTCAGAGACCCAATCTGCCTACAGCTCAATCAGTCCTGCAGGCCCATATAAGCAAGAAAGGTACAGATACTAATTTACAACCACCAGCTTAGTTTCCTTTACTGCTTAACCTAGATAGTGCTATGAAGTTCAGGCCAGCTAATAAATCAGAATACTTTTCAAGTGCTTTTAGAGATGCTTTTAAGATATTTCAATGGCCTTCAAGTGTTCCCAGTGCTTTAAACTATCTGCACTACAGTCTACAATGCCATTACTTGTCTAAGTGTCTTTTTATGGTCAAATATGCATGCACTGGTCCAGAGTCAAATGTTTGTTTTTGTCCAGGCCTTTACAGCCTCTGATCTATAGCTATATTTGGACAGATTTAAAGGGTGTGATTTGTGTATTCCTTAGGTAATTGGTCTTCCTTCAGGAATAATACCTTACAAGGATCTTTTTCTCTAAATACTTCTAATTTACCAAATATAGTAAATTAGTTATGGCGTCATTAACTGCTGCATACAATAATTTTATGTTTCTAGTTATTTAGGTATTTAGTATGGTAAAAGACACTATGTTTTATTATTTAACCTCTTTCTGAAAGAATACTACAGTGTAAATAGATCGCTCTACCATTAGGCTTTCGTAGAGAATAGACAGGTCTTTATTCCAGATGGTTTGTTTACCAATGAACTGGAAGATCACTAAACAAAAGTGCAGGATCAATAACTATATTTGTTGCTTTTTTTATTTATTGATAAAGCGTTTATATGGACAGCCATAACAAACAGCTAGAAGATATGGAGACAATAGTAGACAATAAAGAAGAAGAGAAGCAAGAGATGCAGGTCAAGGGGCCATGGACTAAAAATGAAGATGAAAGACTAAAGATATTGGTTACAGCATTTGGACCTAAGAGATGGACCTATATAGCAAAAAAGCTTGGTGGCCGGGTAGGCAAACAGTGCAGAGAACGGTGGCACAACCATCTAGATCCAAATATTATTAAAACCCCATTTAGCCCGGAGGAAGACCATTTAATTCTCACTTTGCACAGCAGGTATGGGAATAAGTGGTCCGACATTGCAAAACATCTTCCAGGCAGAACAGACAATGCAATTAAAAACCACTGGAACAGCAGCATGCAGAAGAAATGTGTAAAGACAAGACGGTCACACTCTGTATCTGGTGATTTTATTGATGCAGGTAGTTTTAGCAGAGAATTTCCCCAGAGAAGATTTATCCAAGAAGATCCATCAGGACTGGGCACAAACGACAGAAGTACCTGGACCAGAAGACGTACTTCTTCTGTGTGCATACCAGCACAGGGAAATGATGCTCTTCTGAGTGCCCTAGCCAACTCTGCATACAATGAGCTACTTAAGACTAAACAAATGTACTATAGTAAAGAATCAGACCCCAAACAAAAATGGAATATTCCTTTGCAGAATATTTTTAGCCAGAACACTGAGCTAAAGAAACAGAAAGAGACAGACAAAGAAAAAATCTCCCCAGACGAAGAAGAGGTAATGGCAGGACTTCTTCTGCTGGCCCTAGGCGAGAAGTAAATAAATCTACCTTTTTACTATTTGAACCCAGCTTTTTAGAGGCCTTAAAAGTTTTTTTTATGAATATTCAAAGTTTATTTGAGAATATAAAGAGAAAAGACTCATTTAATGCCTTTTGGAAGTATCCGGAGGAAAAGAATTTGTCTATGTTAGAAGAGAAACTAGGCCACATAAAAAATGCGCTAGAGCTAAAGCAGGCAATTAATCAGATATGCCGGCTAGTTTTTGATAAAAATGAAGAAGGAAGCTTTCTATATACAGAGGCACAGAATCTTTTAAGATACTCAGAAGCGCTTATAACCAAAGCAGTGGCCCTAGCAAATCTAACAGGCTCTTATTTAGATGGCTCAACCTCAAAGGAGGAGCCAAATCCAAATGCAATTGTCTTTTGGGAGACATCAGTCATTGACAAACTATGCCATCACTACAAGAAGAGTCTTTTGGAGTTCACAAGCAATATACAGGCCACAGAGGTACAGCAACATGTACAACTGGTTCTATTTGGAATAGATCCTACTAATCCACAATGATTATACCAATTACCATTACTCTTCTAAACCGGGTATTCAAGGTATATTTGTCAGTGCATTAACAAGCTATACTACTGTACTGTCAATTAGCCACAAAGTGATACTCCTATCTTACTCTCTTATATCCTTTCTTCTCTCTTATTGATATATTCTATATGATACAATATAAACAGTTATAATATAATCTGTTGTCTAACTGTGATTAAACACAAGGTAACTATTTGCTCATATAAGACTCTCAAGTACATTTATACGTTATAATCTATAGTATTCTATGTGATTATGTATTTATAAAGTACAATAAGACTCTGATAACTGCCAGAGCATAAATTTTATACAAATTACAATTTATAAATATATTCCTATTCATTATCTGTTTTATCTTATACTTGTCCATTGTCTATTGTTCTATTGTTCTATTTCTAGCTTGTTATTTAAGGATTATATAGGATGAGTATATATGTATTAGAGTATCATCTGAGTTAGTATTTATTGTTAGTGGTGATATGGTATGTGTTTGTCTGATGGTGGTTAAGGCATGGTATTTGTGTTGTTTATTGTGTATTTGGTAGACGTATTTAAAATACAAACAGAGTCTAGAGTAAAATCAGAATAGGGTTGTTTTTTATTTATGACGTAATTATAAATCAGAATACAAATTGGATTAATTGCTTAAGATACAGCTAGATAGATAAGGTAGAGAAGATATAAATATATAGTGTGAATAGATATAATAGGCATTAAGATAGTAGTGTATATGATTGTGATAGTATTTATTACTGTGGGGAATGATGGTCTTCGTGAGTAGACTGTGGAGTAGGTGCTGGAAGCTCTGCTTCTTTCCAGACAAGACCGTGTTCAATAGAAAGAGTACAGATATCGTAGTGGCCAGTGGTTAGAACCTCTTCATCATTGATAGCATTCTTAAAGGCAGCAATGCCCAGATCTAGTAATGCGTTGTCTGATAGATCTTCAATAGAGCCTGAATGAGACTCTAGTATTGTTCTGGCTGACTGTGCTCTGGCTCCAATGCATATTCCAAAGCTGGGAAGAGCCTCTCCAGTAGGCTGTACTTCAATAAGCTGTATTTTGTTCTTTTCTATGCCCAGAAGAATAACAGAGACACCAGTTGCTCTTTTTCCATAACGCATCACTCCCAAAGCATTATCGACCTGCTGGTCTTCTATAAGCTTGGTGATGGGAAGGGTAACGCCTGTTCTGTACTTTTCTTTCTGAATTTTCTTTTTCAGCTCTTCTCCAAATTGCACTCCATCATTAGTAATCCCAGAGTATGTGTAGACTAGGTTTTTATCCAGCTGCTTTATCTTGTTCTTTCCATCGGTAAACTTATCATTCTTACTGGTTCTCTGTGCTATTATTATTCCAGAAGTCTTGTTCTTCAGGGCCACACACACTCCTCCATGCATTGTAGACCTATGTACACTCTCGATAGGAGCTATTTTACCTTCAGGCGTAAACATACAGAAGTAATTGTAGCTCTCTTTGCTTGACATAATTAAAAAAAACAAACACACAGACTACTTATGCTTCCTAAGTCTTCTAAGCAGCATTAGATTAAATAGCAGGCTAAAGAAAGTATGCCAGGAATGTTTGAATAGTACAAAACCAAACGACCACTAATTTATGACTCATATTATTCTCAGTCTATTTGCTATTGTAACTGTTACAGAATACTGATCAGTAGAAAGAATGCACTAAATTATATGTTTATCTATATTAAATAGTTATTGTCTATTTGATCAGGTAGTATTTTAGGAAAGGTATATTTTGGTGTCTATGACGTAAAAATAGCCGTTATAATTATTATTTTATTTTTATTGGATTTCCTTTTTGGGAATGGTTTTACTGATAAGCAGCGTATTCTTAATTGAGCATATTTATTTTTATTCTGAAACGGTTCTTATTTAAGAAAAATGCAAGTAGAGGGTATGGATAAGAGATATGTAGGAAAAGAAGACATGCAGAACATACGCGTGCTTCAGAGGAACTTGGTTTATGCTGTTGGAATACCATCAGAATTTGCCAGAGAAGACCTTTTGCGCTCGAAGAGCCTATTTGGAGGTTTTGGAGAGATAGTAAAGGTGGTAATAAGCAAAAGAAAAGACATGAAAACAGAAAGAACGCCTCAGGGAAGTGCATACAGTGCATACATAACATACTCAAAGTCAGAGTATGCAGTGAATGCCATAAGAGAAATGAACGACTTCCGAATGGGAGACAAGACAGTTAGATGCACATTTGGGACCACAAAATACTGTTCGTTTTTTCTGCGAGGAATAAAATGCACAAACGAAGGATGTCTGTATCTACACGAGAAAGGGAGAAAAGAAGACTCCTTTTCCAGGGATCAGATGTCTATTCTAAAGATGCAGATAGACAATCTAATCAGTCAGCCAGAAGAGTCATCATCCAAAGAAGAAGAAGAGCTAGAAAGCATAGAAGGTCTAACTATGCTATTTATGTTCAAACCAGAAGTAGAAGAAAGACAATCACACTATGAAAGCTGCCAGTTCAATCCATTCTGCAGACAAACATCCGGGGATATTCTAGATCACTAGACCTATACAACTATAATTATGACCTACCAATTAATAAATAGATTACACAGAAATACCATTAACTTTAGGTCTTTAACTCTTTCACCACCACCATACTTCACTGCAGAAATAAAATAAGCTTATCTAGTCAATAGAGTCATAATAGATAGATAGAGTATCTAACTATGACGTAATTTTTAATCTCAAATAGAGCACAAGCATTAGAAGCCAGTGTAATTAGAAGATTAGAAGATGGTTCCCTAGAAGAGCAACAAAGACAAAATAAGAGAAGAAAGGAAAGAGACTCAAAGAGAACAATCTATTTGTATTAGGTAAAATATTTTAAGCACTATTGTTTATTGAATGAAGGTATGGACACATGAAGTATATGCAGGAAAGAAGACTCTAGTGGATGTATGTTTAGAGAATAAAAGAGTATTTCTTAGGGTGGACTACAATGTACCAATAGGAACAGACAATAAGAACAATGTATATGTCTGCGACAGCACAAAGATAACCAGAAGCATTAGTACAATACAGTTCCTATTGAACCAGAAGGTAAAGAGCATAGTAATTGGAACACATTTAGGAAGACCTACTCCAGATGAGGATCCAATAGACAGTCCCACAAGTGGAGGCATACTTCCGATAATAGAACAGCTAAATACAGAGCTAAACAAGGCTGGAATACAAATTAATTTCAAGTATGTCCCAATGACAGAAAAGGATCAGCTGAATTATCCCTGGGTGGTGGTACAGAATCTAAGGACACTCAAAGTAGAAAAGGATGGGAAGGACAAGAAAAGCAAAAGACTATTCGATGAGTTTATAAAGAACAATTGCGATATAGAGGTCAATGATGCATTTGGAGTACTGCATAGAAATGATTATTCGGTGGTGGGTTTACCGCTGGAGAAAATACCAGGTCTTCTAGTAGATTCAGAACTGCAAGGCCTAAGCATTTTGCTAGGGAAAACCAAACCGCAAAACGAGCATTCTCCATTGCACAACATCACCCACAAGCAAATAGAAATGTTTCTAGAGGACGGTAAGTCAGAAAAAGGATTCAAGCTAAACAATACAAAGCCAATAGATCTTCTAATAATAGGCGGATGCAAGCTGCAAGACAAGATTCAGCTGGTAAAGAACTTACTTCAAGTGGCATCTAATATATTCTTAGGCGGTCTGCTAGGAACAGTATTCTTAGAGAAACCTATTTCAGAGAGCACGTTAGAGATAGTAGAAACAGCCATTCAGGAAGGAGTGACTATATTCCTGCCACAAGACTATATTTTGGAGTCTTTGGACATTTGTGCAGCAGAAGACATAACCGAAATAACTCGAGATTCTATCAGAGACATAGGCCCACAGACAGAGAGTCTGCTTAAAAAGCTAATCAAAGGAAGCAAAAGAATATTCTGGAATGGTACTTTAGGTCAAGCAGAAAAGAAAGAGTTTGCGCATGGGACAGAAACAGCACTGGAGACTATCTTAAAGCAAAGAATAGCTATTTCAGAAGCACAAGAGACCAGTATGATATGTGCTGGCGGAGGAGATACAGCAGGATACATTTACATGCACCAATATGATAGTGCATTTGATTATGTATTTACAGGAGGAGGAGCTACGCTAGAAGCCCTGGAAGGCAAGATTCTTCCAGGAGTACAAGCTATGCCAGATAGAATCTAATATCTAGCCAGCCAATAGGACAAAGCATATGTTTTGATTGTATTTGTGTTGGCGATTCCAAAACAGATATGAAACCCAAAGGCTAGTATAAATAGAGCCACCAGAAACAAAGTAGAATGAAGCCATGGCATAGTTTAATATTAGGCATAGTGGTCTGTGCATTTGTCCTATGGCCAGTTGTTTTAATAACCAAGAACAAAGTAGGAACCGCATATACTCTTGGAGGCAAACGAAAATCCAAAGCAGTGAAGAATAGACTGATGGTAGGATGCATACCTATTTACAAAGGCAAGGTATTTCTAATTAATGGCAGGAAAAAGAAACGCTTTTTATTGCCTAAGGGAGGAATAGACAATGGAGAGGTAGGATACTATGCAGCAGGTAAAGAAGCACTTGAAGAAGTAGGCCTAATAGGCATGATAGACAAAGAGCCGCTAGTGAACGAGAATGGAATGAGCTGGTATCTTCTTGAGGTAACCAGAGTACTAGACAAATGGAAAGAGAAAAACGAAAGAATAAGACAGCTGATGACAATAGAAGACGCGCTGATGCACTCGGAGGTAAAAGGAGTAACAAAAACCATTCTCAAAGCAGCTCTGAAAGCAGAATCCAAAACAAAATACCCAAGAATGAGGCTGACAGTATTAGATGCCTCAAATACTCCAAACATCTCAAACATCTCAGAGACATCCACTACAGCCCCAGAGCCATCTATCGGTGGTATAGAACCAAAGATTATCTCAGTGGACCAATCCATTAAACAATAGACAGGCACAGAAAGGCTCAGAAATAGATTATTACAGAAGACCAGGACCAATACACAATCTCCCAAACAAACCTACAAGAAAGAGATCTTTTTATAGACAGTACATTACATCATATTACATCATATACTAGTATATGTTAAGATAGACATATTCTCTTAGTATATGTTCTGGGTTATTTATCTATGTATCCTTAGACTATTTGTGCAGCACGATCATATTTACAGCATCAAAACCAAATGCTTCTGTACTTCCATAGAGCACGCGAGGTATAGTAAACCGGTTTACAGCACTATTTACCATTGTGACCTGTATAGTGTAAATAAATGCTTCCCATCCACTTCAGTATCTGTATAACAAAGACTATTAGCTCTAGCTGCTTAAATGCTAATGATTATTCTATCTGTAGTACTTTCTAGAGACTATTCTATCTAAGTACTACTTATTAGATAGCTAGTATATGTAAATAGTATACTCCAGATGTATGAGTATAATTAAGTAATAGGATATAGTCATAGAATATAGTGATAGGATATAGTGATAGAGTGTAGTAGGTGATAGTGGTAAGATAGAGTAAGAGGATATGATAGGATATGATAGGATATAATAGGATGATAAAGAGTATTGGGATATTTAAAATTTTAATGACGTGTATTTCTGGTAGATTTGAATTTGATTTAAATTTGCTGAATGGCTGACTGGTTGAAAAGTAAATGCGGTAGAATAGTTGCAAGTGCTTGAATTATCATGATTTATTCTTCTTTTTTGAGTTTGTCAGACTTTTTAACCACTTCGATCTCTTCAATGTCTTCTTCTGCTCCGTCGTCTTCTTCTGGCTCTTCTACAATCTCCTCAATAATTTGCTTGTTTCCTTTTTTGGTGTTGGCTTCCTGTGCGGATGGCTCATTTATTTCAAAGAGTACATTCCTGGAGAATGGCCTGAGCATAGATACTCCTCTGATGTACTCTATGTGAATTGGAGAGAATAATAAGCTCTTTAATGGGTTCAGTATAAGCATAAATAATGGCTGAGAAGTCTTAGTGAATATGTGTATGGCTATATGTATAAGAGCATTAGTCATAGATTTGGTTACGTATGTGCTGATTACTTGGGTATCATACTCCTGTAGAGTCATTTCAATTTCTTCTTCTTCTTCTCCTTCTTTTTGTATCTTTGTCATCTGAATGTAGTCATCAGATGTAAATTTTATCTTTGTGCCAACTTTAGCATCGTCTATTTTCTTCTTGATTAAGTATGCTAGTCCCATATCGATAAGAATAGATAATACTAGTGCTATTCTTATGTATAGCAGATACTCTGTGGCTATTGCATTAATTTTGTTCCTAAATATATATGTAAGTAGCATTGGTACTAGTACAACTAATCCTTCTGCTCCTCTGTATGAGATCTTCATTTTGCAAAAAAATAAAATAGCCTCTTTATATACTAATTAACAGCTAGCCATAACAGAAATAAGCCCACAGTTAATTAAGATAGATAGACAAATAGAGCATATTAATAACATAAACTACTTAAGAATAGGATAGTAGCAATTACAACAACAGAAAAGGTCTATATAGTCTATAAAGAAAGAATAAGAAGGATAAGTAAGAGAAAAGGCTTAGAAAGAAGAGAAAATACAACAGCACAAAAGATTGGATGGGGCAAATAAAGCAAGTAAGTTAAAAGCTTAGTTTATTTGTTTAAGAAGATAACTGTGCCTTGTCAGCTATTTGTTCAAGGTACTGTCTTCCAGCTGGAGTGAGTACTCTTCCGCTGTTCTTAACTGACTCTACTAGTTGAAGTCCTTCAAGACCTTGGAGAATTGATCTTACAAGACTCTTAGATCCAGTTACGGTGTGTGAGGGCTTATGTCCGTTGTTCTTTGATCCTCCGTAGGCTCTTGCGAGCTGGAGTGTTCCTAGTCCTTTCTTAGAGCCGCTCTTTCCTGTTAGCTCTTCCATGTAGATCTTTCTGAGTACAGAGGCTGATCTAATAAAGTACCAGTTTGGATCTTCTGGTGCTCTTTGTCTTCCGTGACCTGTCTTGATATACTCTACATTCTTTGGCTGTGCTAGCTTCTTTTCTTCTCTTAGGGAAGTGGATAATGCATTAATTAATGCTACTGGGCAAACATTTTCTACTTTCATCTGGGGCACAAAAAGAAAAAAAAATAAGAAGCTTTCAAGAAAAAGAAAGAAAAGAAAATTAAAAAACTTTTTACTAACAGCCCAAACAGTGCTAATTTTCTTTTCTTGCAGACGCCTTTTATCACAACCTAACAGCCAGCTAGCCAGAACAAATTTGATATAAGCAAATACAGTACTTAATTACAGTCAGATAACTAAATATACTGCAAGGAAACAGATATAACCATACCACAGATAAATGTTAGTAGTTCTATCATATTTATATCTGGTACTTGTGTGGTATAGTTAAGATTTACCAGTGAAATAGGAGTACTTATTTTAAGGTACTGGTTAGCAGTAAACAGAATCAATAGCATCCCAAGTGAAGCAAAGTACAATTTCAGAAGGAATCCGTATACCATATTTCTTACAAAATAGGAGATAGTCCCTATTACAATGGCTAAGCCCCATGTATTTATAGTATCAGTATTTGAAAAAGAATATATATAGCTTTCTGGCACAAACAACAATATAATCAGAAATGGTCCTATTAAAACAGCAGCTAAAAAAAGGACTGAAGGCAGAATTATGTTGCAGAGAATAAAACTAAAAGCTAGAAAGAAAATGTAGGACAGCGTATATGAAGCAAGTATTATAGCTTTAGGGCCAAAATTCTTAATGCTTTTAGCAGTCTCAGTCACCCAGGGAATCTTTAAAACTTTCGAGCCTGTATCTTTGTTCTTTATAATAGAGGTGGAGAATAAGGTATATGCTAGATTTCCCCAGAAAGTTAGCAAGGAAAATGACATAGATAGCACTGGATTCTTATATCCTACTACTATTAGAAATACGCCTATGCACATGTGTAAGAAGATAATTACTGGCCTGTATATTTGAAATACTTTATACTCGCTTGTTGTGTTAGCATTCAATATACTTGGACTTAACCAATTTAGACCTGCATTGTGTATGCCTAAAGAATCATTTGAATTGTTTTGTATATCATTGCATTGGTTAATGAAGGAGGATACTAAGTCAACTTCCTCTTGTGCATAGAATTTAATTGTTTCTATGATTTCTCTAAGTATAGCACGTAATATAAAGAGTGTTTTTGGTTTATTCTTTCCTATTATTACTTGTAAAGAGGGATTGTCTATTGATTCTTTGGGGATATCTTCTATATCTGGTATTCTTAAATTACCTATCTTATCTAAAGTACCTACCTCTAGTTCTCTATCGTTATAAGGAGGTTGTTTGATACAAGACTCTAGGCATCTTTGGAATAGGTTTCTTTTTGTTGAAGGATTTGCATTGTGGCTACTCTCATTTAATTTATTCACGTGGTCTCTAAAAGAGTCTCTTTTTGGCCTTTCTGAGCTGAATACTGCCTGCAGACTAAATTCTTTTCTAGGGCCTAAATCTACACTGTAATTAACTTCGCTGCACATGCACTCTATCCATAATACCAGACTTCCTAGTAATATTGATAAGTACAACTGTTTTTGTGGTTCTGACATACTTTGTCTTAATTACAGTACCTATATACTTTAAGAACAATGATCATATAATTATGATCATAAACTACACATAATACAGATTATATGATTACAAGTGCCAAGATTTAATTGCTAATGATGCATTTATAGTCTTATCTAAGCTATAGATTAATACTGTTTATTAGATCTAAGGGCTATATAGAGTAATATATCAATGTATTCTACTGTTGTATATCTATTATAATAAGATAGTATGTGTTTACTATATTTACTGCATTACATTGGTATAAGGGATTATTTAAATATTTGGTATGAGATTTATTTTGTGACTGTGCCTAGTTTACTTTGCTTCTCTGGAGTAGTCTCTTTTTTGATGGTATGACTGGGATTTGCTTCTTTGGAGGAACTTATTTGTTCTTGGTGAATGGCTTGCATTACAGACTCTAGAGCTGTTTGTCTATATGGAGGAATAGTTATAGCACCTATGATATTTACTATTATTAGCAATAGAGCCAGCTGAACGTATTTAAATTGCATATAGAATAGTACTTGTACTGATATTAATATATCTTTGTAATATACTGGTTTGTTAGTGTAATGACCTATTACCATTCATTTTAGTTATATTTACAATAGGATAAATTAAGCCATATACATTGATACTTAGTTCTATTATTTAAGTCTGCTATAATACAACTACTATTTTATGTTACTTTATTAAAGAGTACCTGTCCAAGCTACCAGAATCAAAATAATATAAGTATCTATTAGAATATCAAGTACTTAATATCTACTGCTCTAATAATACATTTAAGAGTATATAAAGATAATAAGAAAAAGCATAAGTAATAGGTATTATTGTATCTAATAGACTAATAGGTAATACAGGTGATAATAAGTGATAGTAAGTGATAGTAATATGATGTAATAGAGATAGTTTAGTTTAAGAGAAATAGATATAATTAGATAGTTTACAGTGTATTTATTTAAGTTTACCTGAATCTAATAGTCCTTTGTATATTTGTACAATATTGACTATCTGTTTAAAGCCAATTGCAGGAAGAGTTATGTATAGCAGAAGAATACTATGAAAACATAACAGATTTACCAGAAATAGATCTGCTAGTATGTCAATGCACATAAATGTATTGTTATTCTTGTATATAGAAAGGATAGTAGCTATTATATGTTTTCTTTTTCTATGTATTTTAGGCTTGTTAGCTGAAAGAATGTCTACTATAATAAAATAGTGTGCAGTAATATCTAGGATAATTAAAGCAGCTGCGTATGGGGATAGTTCTGATCTAATATACACATTAAGAATGGTTATCATTGTTGCTGCTGTCCTGTTTATTATTAGATTAAATAATGAACATAAAATACTTTGTTGTGATTGCTTCTGTTCCAGGTATTCATTTAGAATAGCCAGAGCATATAAGAGAATATAGCAAAACATGAATATTTTTATGGTACAGAAGAAAGAAAGAAAAAGCAGAAGTGTTCGAATGCCTCCTATTGAGCAGGTGATATAGAACTGACGAGTCTGAGCAGGGAATAATGTGATTGTCTTTGTGGACTGGTGTTTAGATCCTTTTCTGGAAGATGGTTTTTTCATGGAAAGGAAAATAAAAAGAAATAAATACCTGGAAACATAAGAATAAAGTGCATGCAGGAATAGGATCTCTTTTCTAAGTAGACAAATATGCAGAGAGGATCTATAAAGGAGGAAATATATAATGTTTAACTCCTTATATTTTTGTAAACAAACATTACCATATATGGTAATACCAACGGAATATGCATAAAATATTTAACAATCTAGAAATAGGTTGAGCTTTTGTCATAGAAGGCACCAGAAGAATATAGCGCTTTCAAGCGCCTTAGCAGACACAAAAACAAGTAGACAGCTAGTTTGCAGGGGGTATAAAGCACTCTTGTAATTTCTTTTTATTTAATGAAGTACTTTAATGAAGACACAGTAGATTCTATTTCCAATATTATGCTCTCTATAGTAGTATCTTTTACCGTGTTTATGATATATTCTATAGGTGAAGCATGCGTATACAAAATCATACGATATAAAGAAGCACTAAATAATGAGCTGCTCCAGAAGGCATTTGCAGGCTATAGAGAGACAGAGACAGAAAGAAAAGAAAGGCCAAGAACAGGAAGAAAACATATTTATAGGAATGTATCAATATTAAACACATAAGCACACGATTATACAGCAAGATAACTATATAAGACCCTATTAATAGTCTATAACAACGATATAAGACATAGTATTTTATAGTCAATAAAGCGGTATACCACAAACAAATAGTATATTTTAAAACTTTTTATTAATCAGATCTATCACAGTGATTTAAGAAAAAAGTATTTTGTGCAGGGGGTAGCTATTAGGATGAAAAGCCTTTTCCTTATAGGGATATTTTTTGGCTCTTTACTTATAAAAAAAGCTAAATTTTTAAAAAACAAATATATATGCAAGACTGGAGACAAAAATCATTTTTAGAAGGGAAATCAAAGCTAGGTAATCGCATTGCCGAGAAGATCAAACAGGACTCAGATGCACTAGTGATTGTTTTAATATCAATATTAGGAATCATGTATATATGGCATATAATTGGTAAAAGCGTAGAGTACAATTCAAGAATGAATCGTGGCTATGGTGGGAAGGGAAGACTGTATTATCAGTAAATCAGACTATTGACTTTCCAAAGACAACAGAAAGAGCTTGTGGGTTTCCGTATTAAGAAGATGCATAGGACAAGAGAGCTAGGACGGGCATACTTGTCTCAAAGCCAATTCAATAAAAGCCAAGGCTAAATAGTGTTATTAGGAAGAAAAATATTTTTTAATGCATATTACGTCATTATTTAATTACATATTGTATAGGCTGTTTTAGTTAGATAAACCTAAATAATATATATAGAAGAACAAATATATAAACAGGCACTATATAAACCATATACATGTAATAACTATGTACATACAGAAAGTATGTACAGGAGAGAGATAAAGATATAAAGCTGTGAAAGAGTATTATTAAAGAGACTTAAGGATTTATTTTAGTGGCTGGGGTGTTTATAGCACTAGGAGCAGTATAGGATAAATTTGCTAATGTTGTATTTGTCTAGATTTGGCAAATACTTCTCAGAAACATCAATGCATAAAGGCTTATAGACTGTGCTTGGAATGCATATGTTGTTCTGATTGGAAATAACATTAAGCATAGGCACAGAAGGAGTTTTCTTGTGTAGATGGCACGTGAGGTTTGTTAGTCTACCTGAAGTAGAAGTGTTTTTAACAATATTGCAGATGTACAATATAATCTTTTTTAAAATTATGTCATCAATACTTCCATCCAGCTGAAGGGTTATATTAAGTGAAATAGTATTCTTTGGGATGCTTTCAATTCTATCAGTGTTTGGCATATAGTTACTACTATCACTAGAAGAAGAAAATGAAGATACTCGAGACAGGGGCATATGGCTATAGTCTACCTTAAGTAGTTTGTCTATAGATAATCTAAAGTTTTCTATAATGATGCGTTTAACCATATTTTCATGGTATAGCTGGGATAATAATTCTAGGTCCTTTGGATCATCCATAATTGTCTCTAGTTCTACTATAGTAAAGTAGTTTTCTTTGCATTGTTGGCTGGGGAAGTTAAGCTGGGCGAGGTTCAGAGAGGCTGGCAAGGATCCTATAATCTTTAGTTCTACAGAGGGTAGACTGTTATTGTCTATAATTGTCTGCAACAGATTCATATTAGATAGGTTACCACCGTTGTCTATCATGATAGCTTTTACACGGCTAAATAGAGCAAACTGCTTTAGTTGCATAGCAGCTGAATCCGTAAAATTATTCAATATGATTATAGAGCCATCTGTGTCCACAATAACATTTAGTGTGCTAGAGCTTGAATAATTGCAGGTACTTGGGCTGGTTATGTCTATATTTGATATTTGTATGCTGCTTGGCTTAATGAATATAGGCAACTTTAGCACAGGTTCTTCAATGTGCTCCTCTGTATTTATGTTTAAAGTAGACTGCTGTGGAGTTAAATCTGGATCATCGTATGTATTTGATTCTAGTAGTCCTTTTATGCCATGCTTAGGTGGTAGGTTAGGCTGCAGATTTATTTTGAGAACGTTTAGCTTAAGGCATATTTTAAGAGTTAGCTGTTCAAATAGTGTGTTGATTAGTTGAATGGGTCCATTGATAGTTAGTATATTTGTCATTATGTCGTACTCAAATCTTGGTTCATCCTTAAACAAAATATACATGTATATGGTTTGTACACTGTTCTTTAAAACATTGGCTATGCAATCTTGTTTTTCTTCGCTGTTACAGTAGTTAATGATAAGACCTAGTTTGGTACTAAATAAAAAATTAAAGTCTCTCTCTGTTAAATGTGAATAGGTGCATAATAAAGCATGCTTGCCATATTGTTGGATTATATATATAGCAATATCCAGATAGTTTAAGGAATTTACCCATTTTTGGATGTTTTTTTGTATGTATAAAGCTGCTATTTGTCTTATAAAGCTGTAGTTTTCGTCTATTTTTAGCTTAGGGTGCCATTTATCAAGTGCTGTTGAGAATGTTTCAGTGGTAGATACTGATGGTGTGTCTTTTGAATTGTTTGAATTGCCTAAATCGGAAAAGTATATGCAGACTAAGGTATTATATACCGCAAGCAAATTATTATGTGTGGTTAGCTTTCTTTGGAATATTATATGTTCATCCAAGTATCCCTTGCCTGTTTCTACTGGGTTTGCGTTTAACTCCTTGACTTTTTCAATAATATTATTGTCATCAATGCATTTGATCATCTCTTCTGCTAAATAGTAAAGAAAGTGGCCATATGCTATATTCTTATTCAGGCTTTCTATGTCTTTGTATTCCTCTTTAATATTATTGATATTATTATTCTGTGTAAGAGAAGGCATCTTTTCAATGGGGATATCTATTTTTATTAGGCTTACAGATGTAATTACTAGCATTAGTGTTATAAGGTACAGTTTAAATTGCTTCATGGCTATAAAGAAAAAAAATGATTAAAATATCTTCTTTATTTAGTAGATCGTTATTTGCTAGCCTGGTTAGGGTGGGGTTTAGTTAATAAAAAAATATTTTATATACAGTTAAATAGGTTGTTAACTAGGGTTTGATTGTTTTTCTGAATGGTTTTTGTTTAGGCATGCATAGCAAGGGTAAAGTTCAGTTATGATGACATCCATATCTATTTGGTATGTCTATATTTTATTATATGTCTCTGAAATAAATTTAAATAAATATTTTCAAGTTTTCTAATAAGGTAGTCGTTTATTATTTTATTCAGAAGTAGGATATTTTATAGAATAAACAACTATATAACTATGCTATTAATTTGCTCTATTATGCCTATTTGTTAATTTATAAAGGATGTGCAATGATAGAGGATAGTCAATATTAACTGAATAATAGGCTATTATAGACAGTGTGTATGCTGATATATTTAGATTTGTATTATAATAGAAAACTGATATAAGATACAAGTATTCAAGCTAACCATTTAAACTAGAAAGCATCTATTAATAATCGAATGGATGAATGGTAAAATATGTTGGTATGCTTTAAATGGTTGTTTCAGTGCTGCTTCTATTGTGTTGATATTTATTAATGATTGTTTGATAAAATCTATAAGAGAAGTATATATCTTGCTTTACTCCTTGTCTGTCTGCCTCTCTATCTATCCATCTGTCTATCCATCTGTCTATCTATCTGTCTGTATCTAGTGTATAAGAAGAGTGTGAGTAATAGACAGACAAAGCAAATAAAAAGAAACAGCAGCCAGCAA
>JALPMX010000035.1:6655-20636 GCA_024244045.1 Nematocida sp. AWRm80 | reverse complement strand
TTTATATTTTAGTTGATCTCATATGCATATATCTTACAAATTGCACTCTCCCAGAATACATCTATAAATACTTACAAATACACTAGCACAACAATAACCTTGCTAAGGAAGGAACTATTATATATTCTATATATGATTTTGCTATCTGTCTTCTATATTTGATAACAGAATAAGACTATATTAATGATTCTTATACTCTCTTATAATTCAGAATACTTCATTAATGGTTTGTGCTGTTAGTATTCTTCTTGGTATACTGCTTAAACTAATCCTAGTAAATATTTTAAATTTGTATGGCTCTTATTTATTTCAAAGCACTAGCAGTCTAAGTGTTTACTTGGCACTGATTTCTTTTAGCATTTTACATCATAATCAGCAGCAGTATTACATAAAGTGTCTATAGAGTATCTATGTGTATTAATTAGAAGGTGTATAGTATTATATAGTAGAATTAAGTATGTGAGTGATTGCACTTGTGTATCTGATGGGAGCAATCAGTAGATAGCAAACATATAAAGGCATCAGAAATAGTCTTAGAGCAAAATAAATATGTAATCGATCATATATATCAGAAATCAGAGTATTGCTCTAAGAACAAGCAATCATGTGTAATATATTAAGAAGAGCATAAATATGCATTGATAGGAAGCACTATGGAGATTCTCAAATATGTGAACTATACCGAAACAACGGACGACAATGTAAGCATTATCACAAATGCAACATTCGGCATAGAGAAGAACAAGCTAACTGCATTAATTGGCTTGAGTGGGGGAGGGAAGAGCACACTTATGAAAAGCATAGCTCTGCAGAGTGCCAAAGGACACATAAAGTACGGCAAAATCCTGACAGAACAAAACAATCAACTGCTGCCAAGGAACGATAAAGGGTGGTACATGCGAGTTTTATACATTTCACACTCGCAGGTGGACTTCAAGAATATGAGAGTCAAAGAGCTACTTTACTTTTATGCAGACATGTACAACGAAAAGCACGAGGAGGTGGACTGCTTGATAAAGAGCCTCAAGCTAAGCCGGTGCAGCAACAGCATGTATACGCGCCTGTCAAAGGATGAAAAGAAACGAGTAGCAATTATAACAGGACTGTTGGCAAAGACCGAGATACGGCTATGGGACAAAGTGGTCTCTATCATGGATGCAGAGGTGATTGATGTGGTGCTAAAGCGCATGATACTCAGAAGCGGCACAAATATAATCTCCATGGATCAGATAAGCACAAAGATACTGGGTATGGTGGACAACGTGCTATTTATGCACCAGGGAACAGTAGTGTACTCGGGACCAGTGCATATGATGGTGCCGTACTTTGAGTACAAGAACATCCGGCTGGCAGGACTGGCTATTTCTCCAATGGTATACCTGCTGCAACTATGCCATCAGAACATAATGGATGAGAAAGACAAAGACAACATTGAAAGACTTTCGCAAGTGACCGAGCAGATTCTTAACCAGCATAGAGGCCTGCTTTTGCTGAGTCCAGAGAAGAAGTGTCCTCCGTTTAGGCTGAGACTTATGGCACCTTTCCAGCTGGCCTGGTACTTTTTGCAAATGCCAGGCAGTACAGGTGTGATTGCCACGATAGTCTCATATACAGTTTACATAGCACTGGTTGTCCTGGCAGGAGCAGGCATCTGTAGTGGGACAGCATTTATTGAGGAGCTGCTCCAGCTGTATTGGAATAACAGGGAAATGCTGGCAGAGGAAGAGGCATGCAAGATGATAACAGACAGCTGGCACTGGAGTCTGGTCAGCCAGTTTGGCATAGAGCTTATGGGCTATAATACATTTGGTGCCTTGTTTGCTATTGCCGGAACAGTAATGGTGCATGCTCTGGCTATTATTGCGTATGTGATTGTGGTGGGACTGCAAACACGATCTTGCTGGAGCTATCCCTCTAGCCAGGAGAGTGCTAGGCTCTATATCAGACACCGCATGGCATCAGTAGAGGAATGCATGTGTGCTCTGTTTGTAGAGCTGTTTTTTGGACGGTTCTTGCACTGTTTTGTGCTGTGTGCAGGAATGGCAGAGTTCAGTCTGCACCGAATGCCCACGTTTAGAGAGATTAGCAAAGAGTATGGATTTACTCGCTGGCATCCTTATATATACATCACCTATACAGCAGTGTTTATAACAACTATATCGGCTATTATAGAGCAGATGCGGCTAAATGCAGCAGGCAAGCGTGCTGTGTGCATAGCAACACTGCTGTTAGCGGCTGTGTGTGGTACAGGATTTTCGATGGTGGTCAACAACTCGTACCTTCTAACCATATTCCAGCAGTACATATACAAAAGAGAGCTGGACGGGCATATGGTACTGGATCCAGTTCTAAGGCGTGTTGAGTGTGTTCCTGTCTGGGCCAAGACAATAATGTGCATAGCAAAGTATAGCACGCCTCTTGCATGCATGGCAGAGCACTTTCAGAAGTATATGGTATACTGCGGTATACTCCCGGTGAAGATAGAGAGACCAGACACGCTGTATCCACAGCCGTATGTGAATATAACGTATGCAACAACAGATATTATTGACAAGACTATTACCTACACAAATCCGCCTTTACTGCTGGACTGCATGTTTACGCTGGTGAAGTATATGCTACCTAGTGCAGGCCTGTTTGTAGTGGCCTGTGCATGCACATACTGGTCTCTTATACCAGACCTAAGGTAGGCCAGACTGAATAAGAATAAAGCACACATGCAATGGCAGTAGACAGTTTAATTTGATTAGAAGCAGCAGAGAGTATTGTGACTTATTATGCAGTGGCTTACAGTGATCTAAGTAATCTTCAAGTGCAGCTGGCAAGTAGTATACATGCAGGCAGAAGATAAATTTTATTTGAAGCAAGTATGCTATTTATTGCTTTTGGCTGTTCTCTTCCAGGTTCTTTGCAGACTCAGAAGGGCTAGAGCTAGTTAGAGAGTCATCTGAAAAGAAGTTGGTTAACCATAGCTTATCTTTTCGGGAGTAGATCAATAGGTAAGGGTAGTTATACGTCTGTGCGATCGTTTCCAATATCTTAGTGGTATTGGAGGATAGCAGGTCTAAGTAAAGAGATGCCTGGTTGTTAGATGTTGGATCTTGTTGCTGAAGAACGCCATAGATTATTTTGCTTCTCACAAGATACTCCTCGCACCCTTGGCTGTAGAGGTCGTTATGTATATTCTTTCTCTTTTCTATGGCGGCATAGAAGCAATTAAGGCAGCCTGCGGGCATGTGTGGGTCTAGCACAATATATTCTATGCCGTTTGTGTCTATAGGCTTGCTTGGGTCATACGACTCAGAGACAGTAAAGCCTCTTTTGCAGTCTAGTCCGCATATGAACTGTTTAGTGTTTTCTGACTTGTTTGTAAGTAGATGTGAAGAGATATCGCGTAGAGTAGAAGAAATTACTCTAAAAAGGTCCAGATGCAGGTTGTGCTTTTTAAGAATCTCGTTAAGCTCCTTTGCGTTGTTCTTTATAGAGAATTTGGTTCTGGGATCGGCTAACAGCTGGCAGTATAGGCGCACAGGCAGTATAGGGCAGATAAAAGAGGCTGGTATGTCTGTTAGGCTATATACTCTGGGAGCAATGGCTTTGAGAGAGTTATTCGTATTAAAGATCTGCCTAACATTGGCCATGTATACTTTCATAATTCGGATATAAATGTTTTTGGCCAGTCTGAGATATTCTGTGTCCAATATGCCTATTTGTATAGCCGTTGCTGGCGGATCAGAGAAGCATAGTTTTGTTGTGTGCATAGACAGATTGTCATTGCTGTCCTTATTTATAGGCATAGCTATAAAATGGACCATAACAAACACTTGTATCTGTTTTGAGGTGTCAAGAGCAGCTAGCAGGTTTATGATGTCCGTGTAGTTCTGTGTGGTCAAGGTTGTCTGGTTTTCGTATGTTATGTCTAGAGTGCACTTTTGAGCTATATGGCTTAAGTTAATATATTGCTTGCTGTCCTCAATCCGCTTTATCTGGCTGGCTATGGGCTCTGTTCTGTTTATGTCTGTGATTATCAGTTGGCATGTTTGCCCGAGATCAAAACGAATCAGCTGTGTAAAGAGAAGAACTAATTGGTTTAGTCTCAATGAAAACCCTAAGAAAAAAGTATGCACCATACTGGATGTGCTAGATAGAAATAGCCTTTTTATGGCTTCTGGTTTGCCACCTGACACAAATACCTTCTCTATGTTTAGTTGGCTTATATCAAGCATGCATAGCTTTTTTTCAGTTATATCAACAGCAAACATTTGTATGGGCGTGTTTCCAGAGAGGATTAGAGTGGCGTACATTGCCTTGAAGTAAGCAAACGAAATATAGTCAAGGCTATTCAGAGGACAGTTGTGTATGATAATAGCAAGCGGGGCTTTACGAGTATGCGGGTATTTGTTGATGTCAAACAGCGTGGATTGTATTAGGGTGGAAAGTGTGAGAATGCTGTTTTTGTCTATGTTCTCAAAGGCGATAGACCTCATGTTCAGACTTATCTTGTACTTGGCCTTTAAACCAGGGTTCTTTTCTATGCTCTGTGTGAATAGCGTGTCAGATCTATCGGTGTCTCCTATTTGCTGTGTGAGGCCTTCAATATAAATGTGTACCTGGCTCTCCTTGGAAGTAGCTGTTTCTAGCATGCTTTTTATCGTACCAAGCAATAAGCTATTGCTGTTCCTTTCAACTGTCTCCTTTTGTGCTCTGCTGGGGTCTTCAACCAGCATCATTGCCTGCAAATCAACAGGCAGCATCCGAGAGTTGAAAGAAGGTTTTTGAATTAGGCTGTAAGCAAGGTGCTGGTTGTTGCCAGTATATAGCTCAGAAGCAAGCAGGGTCTTCTGGCTCTCTGTTTGCGGCACAATCTTAAACACGGTTCTTTTAACATTGAAAATAAATGGCAGTGTCGTAATACCAATGTGTATATAGTACTTATTTGTATTTGATTCAGGTGCAGCAGTACCTAGACTTAAGCTAGTATTAGTGGGAAATGTAGATGTGGTTTCTATTTGTCCTTGGAATGATGGCTGTGGTTCTATTGTTAGATTTGGTAGTCGCTTAGCAGATGTTGGGTTTCCTTCTGATGGAGTAGATACTACACGTCCATTGTTTGCAGCTCTCACAGATAAACTATTTATATCAGACACGCCGTCCTTGTATAAATCTTCTGTGCACAGGATGCCTCCAGAGAGGATGGCCAATGCCAAAACTGCTTTTTTCCATATTAGAAAAGATCTGTTCCATAATTGATTGTTTCGTTGTATCATGTCTTAAATAAAAAAGATAACTGAAAACATCTAAAAAGAAAACTCTTAAATACACTAAATACATACTTAAAAAACAACTAATTAAAAATAAAAACTAGTGTTTATTGCAGCCAAGTACAGTAGTATCTAGTAGGCTTCTAGAATGCTTAGAGATTACCCTGATTATTGGTGCTGTGCACTAGTAGGCAGCAATAAAATCAATCCTGTATAGACCGTATGGCTAAGTAGATGCGCTGAGTAGCTGTTTGTACAGCTTCTGAGTGTAAGGAATGATCTGGAATATGATCTCTTGCGTATATACCATATTGAAATTGTCTATGCTCTGTATAACGGCGGCAATAGGGTCATTATCGTCTTTGGCAAGGGAGGCTAGGTCTATGCCAGGAATAGAAAAGCTATTTTTGATGTTTAGAAGTGTTTTCTGGTCTTCTGGCAGTAGACACACAATGCCCGTGTCAACAAAGTTTTTAAGGAGTATATGTCTGCTTAGAATGTTTCTAAAGTCTGCAGAGTCTTCGCTATCATGTGTCCGTCCAGCAAGCTCTTTGTTCTTTATCTGTGCAAAGAATGCAGCAAGGTCCAGGCATGCGGCTTCATCATGCCATAAGGACAGACCCGAGCCAAGAAGGAGCATGGTGTCTTTGGCAAATATAGACTCCGTCCCAAGTATTTCATTCAGCCAGGCATTGACTCCATATATATTGAAGTTTATAAGATTGTTAAGTTTGAGCATAAGCGGCTGCAGCAAATAGCATGTCTCTGAGCCATCAGTGGCATTTAGCATGTTTGTGTTTATGCTGGAGAACTCTTTAGCAGCATTTTCCCTTAGAGTGTGGGTAAGTGTAATGAGAGAGCGGATCTGGTCTGTAAAGTCCTCTTTGGTGAATGTGTCACTAAACAGCTGGTCTAGTACACAGTGGTTGGTGTATGTATAAGGCTGCTGCTGAGTTGGGCTAATAGTCACCAAACGTGTTTTGGCTAGCTCTTTAAATAAGGCCTGCTCCATGGTAGAAATTGGACTGGTGCAGGCTTTATTAGTGGTGCATGGCATGTGCTGTTCTGGTTCTGCTTGGCTGCTGTGTTCTAATATAGGCTGTCTGGCTGCTTCTTCCAAGGCAGCAGTGTCTGTCTGGAGTATCTTTTGTTCTAAGTAGCGCAGTATACTGTGCCTTTCATACTCGGCCATTATTATCAGCTTGGCCTGAGAGAACTCCTTTAGCAGCTCTTCCCTGTCTATGTTAATATCGGGTTTCTTCACGTTATAGAAGGTAGAGTTTCTCTGGCAGTATGTCCATATGGCTGTACTAGTAAAATCGCCTAAATAGGTAAAGAGCTGAGAGGTAGATATCTCTTTCTCTTGTTGGATACATGTGTCCCATTCAGTGGCGAGAAAAGTATGCAGCTGTACTAGTTTGTGTTTAAGCTCGCTGTTGTTGTCCAGACATATATTTGCGCTTTCTATTTGGTGCTGCTGTTTGTGGTGTATGCTTTTCAGTAGCATGTATGTTTCTGACAGAGCTTTTTTCCAGTGTGTTTCTATTGTCTGGTATTCTTGTATTTTCTGGTTGTATTCTGCTAGATTGGTTTGTAAGATGCTGCAGTACTCCTTGAGCTGGTTGGCTACATTGACATAGGGATGCGAGTGTTTTGGGTCAGAGAGTAAAGCCATAAATTCAGGAATGGTTTGCATTTTAGTAAGAAGCTGGTTTATCTCTTCCATCATCTTAATCTTATTTCTGCAGGCCGTGATAGAGATAGTAGAGGTAGGCTGGGGAGATAAGCTGTGTTCTGTGTGGGTGTCCTCTATGCTAGGGCTGGCTAATTCTAGAGCTGGTTTTTCATTTGGGTACTCCAACAGCTTGTTCTTGGTGTTTGGTAACATGGGACTGAATGCTTGGTCTTTAGTTATCTTATTCTGTATCTGTAGTAGTCTGGCGTTAATTTTCTGTATCTCTTTTGCGAGTGTCTGTTTAGTAGATCCTGTGTCAGCAGTAGATCCTGTGTCAGCAGTAGAGCTCTGTTTCTGGTCAGTAGAGCACATCGCGCTGGCAAGTGCGCATAAGAGCATGCATGCGTATGTAAGTGGTAATTTCATTGTATAGACAAAAATATTTTCTTAATTAGGGTTCAGGTTGTAAAACTGCCGATTTAACTGATGTCTTATATCATATAATTATTTTTATACTTTTCTTTTATCTTTTATCTTTTATCATAGATCTCTTATCTCTTATCATAGCATGCAGTATATACAGGTAATACCAATAATATGAGAAGAAGAATAGCCAGTATTCCATTCATGTAGATAGTTCTTATGTGCTAATGGCATCAGTGTTAAGAGGAGATGTGTTTCAAAGAACATGTGTTTATTGTGTGTTATAGCTGCCAGTGCATGTTTGTGATGTTGGCTGGTGAAGGATTGTTACTGCTGTTTAGTGCCTGGCCTATGTTGGTAATGCTTTCAGAAATGTATTTCTTGTCTGTGCCCATAACCTTGCACCAGACATCCTGTGCCTTAATATTATATCCGACCATCCAGCTGTTCAGGAAGCTAGTTACTCTGGTTGCTGCTTCGGATGCGCTAGTGTTTGTGTCTACAATCAGCTCTATCTCAAGGCGGCTGACAGAGTTAGATTTGGCTGGTTTGGATAGTTTGGACAGGTCTGTGTCAGTAGAGATACTGGAGAATATATATTCGTCTGTTACTGCTTTTAGAAGCTGTATGAAGCTGGAGCTGTCCTGTGCGTTCTGGCTTGTGTTTAGTTTTGTCACTACCAGTTTGGACAGTTTGCGGTTGGCGTCTATAAAAGCAGACGTGAAGTCAGACACGCTGTCGTCAATATTGAGCTCAACATGGGTTGTAGAAGGATCTATTATGTTGAGAATGTCCAGGTTGGCATTACCCCATTGTGAGACCCTTAGACCGAGTGTGGAAGCCATTGGCGCCGATGTTCGGGATGATACTATGCTGCTGAGTAGGCGGGATATTCTAGACTGTCTTGTGTTTGTACTTCTTTGTTTAGAGCACCTTTTCTTGCCTACCACAGAATAGTGGCCGATAAGTGTTTGAATAACAGATGCATCGAGTTTGCTCACATTTATCTGATCAAATCGTATTTGTTTGCGTTCCTCTGCTGTGCCCTGTGAGCTGATTTTTGTGTCCTGTCCGCTGATTTCAGTTAGGGCAGTTATGGTAACAGATATGCCTCTGAATGTGTCAAAAATCCTATCCAGCATAGCCTTGTCTATTGTTTTGTCATTTATCTTGATAATAAGTATGTCCACTATGATTCCGCTGCTTTCTTTGTTCAGTATGAAAGTGAGCAGTTCTTCTAGCTCTTGTCCAGTATTTTCTATCTGGATACTTACTTTGCCGTCATTAAATATATTGTTCTGTATGTCCATACTTTTCTGATTTGGGTATGCCTGAGTCAGTTCTGTCATAACTGTGCTGCTTGTCTGGAATGCCCTGGTGTTTGTTCCATATACCAGTGCAATGAAGTATACTAGCAGTATTGCTGTCCATGTCAGAATGTTTTTCTTGTTGTGTTTAGTAGGTGAAAGTGCTTGTATTGTGATTGTTCTATTTATCATTGCCATTATAAAAAATTATTATAATATAAGCCAAGCCATCTACCAATTATAAGGTGTTGTCCAAAAACAAATCACAAACCTACACAACTGCAAGTAATAGTAATCATCCACAGATTATACATGTGTTCTGTATCTAGCGTGCTGTTCTATGCAGCTAATGGCTTTATACGTTAAGAAGCACTGATAGGCTGTGTACATCTAGATCTTTATTGGCTTTCTCTATAGTAGTGGTACTGTTAGTATTGTCTATCCTATATGGGTGCACTTAAATATAATCTAGTATGGTATAGCAGTTGTTTACTTCCTTATCGTTATATATTTCTTCTATTGATTTAATGTCAGTGCATGTAGTAAGTGAGTTACTCATAGTCTTATTGTTTAGTATGCTAGTTAGTCTGTTCTGAATGGTATGCTTGCTAGTTGGCTTGTATCTCTCTATCTATATATCTGTCTGTATCTAGGTATAAGAAGAGTATGAGTAATAGACAGACAAAGCAAATAAAAAGAAACAGCAGCCAGCAAGAAAATAGGACAGCTTTATATTTCTGTCAGAGAAAGAAAACAAATACAGACAGACAAATAGACAAACAGACACGTAATAGGTAAGGCATATAAAGAAAAGAGACAGACTAGGTATAAGAGTGTACAGAAGAGTAGTAGAACAGAGAGTAGAGCAGATGGCTGGCTGGCTAGAAGAAAGATTTATTTGTCTTATTACAGTCTGTATGTGGCTGTGTTTAGTTATATGTATAATACAGACAATAGAAATAGTATAAGTACAAGAGTATTACTTGCTATATACTGTATTAGATAAATAATTAATACTCCTAAATAGCAATGCTACTTTTAGACAAGTGAAATGGTTTGTCTGATATATTGGCAGTTATATAGATTAGGGATTGATCTTAAAAAATTTAAAATGACTACTGATATAGAAGAAGAGACACTGACTGATTCTAAATGTATTGAAATAAGTGTAGCTAGTACTATAGATTCATTCGAAAAACTACCAAAGACTATTGATGAACTATTATTAAAGATCAAAAAAGACATAAAGATATTCTTTACACACTATTTGAATAAAAGCAACCCAATTATCAAAGATGAAGCATTTAGAAAGAATATTATAGCCTATAAAAATGGAATAATATGCGCAATAGAAATATCTGAGGATACAAAAGAAAAATATAATTCACTAGCAACAAGCCTAGTAGATAATATCCCAATAGAAATGTCAAATGAGAAACAAGAACTAGCAGGCATACTACAAGAAGAGATAAACAATCAGCTGAGTGACATAATCCTAGGCTTTTCAGATGTAAGAGACAAGTTGAAAGATAAGAAGGATGCCATGAAACGGTTTAAGTATCTGGCCACAGTATGTAATGAGTCCAATGAAATAGTAAAAGCCTTTCTTATAAATAGCTTACAGCCTGCATTAGACTATATTAGTCACAATGACATACAAGGCATAGACTATAAGAATATAGATGATATAAAAGAACTGCCACAAGAAGTATTAGAGAAATAGGACACTATGATACCTCATTCACAGACAATACTATATGCTATATACTCCTTCATGAACACGTATCTATACTATAGTATAACTATTAATTCAAACTCAGCACAGCAAGACAAGCTAAAGGATGCTTTTAGGTTCTTTAAGACACTAGCCAGCCACTTGCCAGAGCTAGTATGCCAAAGAAACTACCTTCCAAACCTGTCTGCTATACATTCAGATGAGCATCCATTTCTTAAGAAGTTCACTAGGTCAGAGTTAGAGAAGATGCCAGCAGACCAGCTAGCTAATTATATAAATGCTCTGTATGAGACTGCATCAGAAGGCCTAGAGGACAGGTCACTACTAGAAGAGGCAGTGAATAAGGTAGTCTTGAATACTAGTCCTTCTCTGTTGGACAGGTTTAAGTCATTTAGCCCACAGATACGTCTGCTGATTGTTCTAGTTGTCATTGTAGCAGTGGCTATAGCTGCATCTTTACTGCTGTTCTATTTCTTGAGCCATAAAGAAGCTGGTAGCCAAGTAGTTGTGTGAGTGCAGTCTTATATTTTTATTCTATTAATAAAGAGCATATATATATCCATTTATTTACTTACTAATTGTATTCCTCTATTGCCTGAAAGTTTGTATTGTCTTATAACAATATGTTTATTATAGCCATCGCATATCTCTGTATCAGCAGCCTGCTAGATACATCAGTAGTGATAGAGTGACTAGAAGCAGTCATATGTCTGTTAGTAAGAAAGAAGAAATAGTTAGTTGGTGCATAGGAGAATGAAATATCAAGTATATACATATATGCTATTTTGTTTCTGTTGGTATAGGCGCTGTTACTGTTGTGGTACTGGTTTCTTTTGGAGCGGTTGTAGTAAATGTGCCATCACTATACTTGTAATAGTCCAGACACTCTAGATTGGGTCTATTTATATCATCGTATATGTATGCTGGTGTAAGCAGTTCTGGGCTGTCTGCTTTAATACTGTTAGGTATGAAGTATATTTGTACCTGTAGCTGTAACTCTATTTTCTTTGGGGGTTTCTGGCTGCTGCTGTCTTCTTTCTCTTGGCTAAGTGCTTGTTCATTTTGTTGATCTACTTTAAACTGCTCCATAATATCAGCTTCAATAGTTGTACGATCTGACTTATATGCATATATGACTAATGTCTTTAAATTAGGAAATATAAGGTATCTATAATTTTTTAAATTAGTAATGATATGTATAATACATTCCGATGCAGGCACTAAACAATTAGACTTATTTGTATTTGACTGACTACTTTCACTATTAGGGATATCAGTATTCTCATTCTCTATATCTTGTGTATTCGTATTATTTGCATTAGTAGCTGAATTATTATCGCATTGGTTCTGCTTATCCTGCAGAAGAGTTTCTTTCTTTTCTTTACTTATAGTAGTGTATATAACAAGTGTGTGCGCTAGCATTGTTGGTAAGCCATTTTCTCTTTTTGTCAGCTGTTTCCATAAGAAGTAGCTCAGGTCCAATCTTTCTGTTGCTTTGTCTGCTATATACTGTATGCTGCCTATACCATTCGCATTGTGTACTCTGTCTATTAGACTTAAATATGCAATGGCTGACAGTAAAGGTTTTTTGTCTTGATTAGTGTTTGTATGTGTATTAGTGCTGCTATTACTATTTATGCTATCTCTGTTTACATGTATACCAGTATCTGAATATGCTTTTCTAGCTGTATTTGTATTAGAGTGAGATTTATTCTTTTTGTTAGGTAAAAAGGTAATAAAAGAACGGTCAAGCTGTTGACTGTTGATGGCTATGTCCAGTACATGTATAGACCGCATTCCATATAATATATTCCATATATTATGTTTTCTACCACTTTGTTTAGTAAGATAGCAGCTAATAATATTTCTGTTCTTTATCAGATTGGCTAGATTAGAACTACACTCTATAGACATATTATACAGTACTATTCTTTTCTTATTCGTGTTATCTTCACTGTTCATATATTTGTCTGTTCTCTCTGTAAACTGCTGCATTTCTGTACGCATGTCATTAAACTTATCTAACAGAGTAGTCATTGGCTTTGGTTTTTCTTTTTGGCTAGGTTTGCGTCGGTTATCATTATTACACCATACTACTATTGTACTATATTTCTGTAACAGCCCACACATAGCGCTTATAACTTCGTCTATATACTTGTGGAGGGCGCCTGCAGGATTATATTGGACATAGACTGTATTTCTATTATATTTCTTTATTTCTTTCTTTAGTATCGCTAGATTTCGTATCTTACAAAAGATATACATATTTATCACAATATACTCTTCTTCTATATGTATATATTCTTTAATGCTTTTTATATCCATTAAAGCATCAGCACTATCACTGTCAGTATCACTATCAGCACTAGTACTAGCAATAGCTCTATCTATACTAGATTGTTCAGCTCTTCTAGAATTATAAGGTACACGCATATCCAATAAGTTATCAGTATCTTTGCTAATTTCAGCATTATCAGCACTAGCACCAGCAATGGCTATATCTATACTAGATTGTTTAGCTCTTCTAGAATTATAAGGTACGCGCATATCTAGAGCAGTATTCATACTATTATTTGTGTCTAGGTTATGTACTGAACTCGGATTCTGTTCTGTCCTAGCTCTCTTTCTAGAGATGTTTCTGTTATAACTAGTATTTGTACTATAATAAGGATTATATATATTATCTTGTTCTATTGGACATGCACTCTGAACTGAATATCCATATTGATTATATTGCATAGGTTGCACATATCTATAATACATATATCTCTCATTAATAAGGCTATGCTGCCAGCTAGTCTTATTTGGTTGTATGTATCTGTTTGTACTGTCTATTGCTCTTTCTTGTATGTATTTGTCTGTTTCCATACCCATACTTTGGTTGGGGGTGCTTTTTTGTTTCTCTTCTTTCCCTTTTATCACTTCTATTCTATTGCTCTGTCTATATAGCTGTATATATATAACGGTTATTGTTATACAGATGTATATTTTGTATCTCATATTTTTTTATTCTTAAGCTATTTATATACATTACCAGTTAATAATCTCCTATTTAATTTATCACATTTATTATGGTAGTACCATATGTTCATATGCTATCTTATTGAGTATTTGCTATTATCTTGTTAAGTGTTTGGCTCTGTCTAAATAGACCTATAAATCTGCTGTAGTCTAATGTAAATTAGTCTATATATATATTTACTTTTACTAATTGCCTTATCCAATTGTCTGTTACTAATATTACTATTACTACTACTACAGCAATAATAATTATTTTATCTTTTCTTATTACTAGCAGATAGTACAGCTGTATACTTGTATTTCTTGTCTTCTCTGCTTAGCTGTTCTTCTATGCCTTTCTCTGTATATACTTACTAGTACATCTGTATATCTGTATATCCATATGTATCCATCTCTATATGCGGTATAGCAGCTAAGCCAATAAACAAAAGCATTTACGTATTATTATTCTTTCTTTTTCTGTCACCATCCATTCAAGTCTGTTTCTCTCTCTGTCTTTTATTTTATTATTCTGTTTATTCTGTTTATAGTATATATGTCTGTATGTCTGTATGTCTGT